>CABHPP010145215.1:0-33086 GCA_902168425.1 Peromyscus attwateri
ACTATAGATAGATGAAATAATTGCCTTTTCTGGCAATTATTAAATCTTTTGGATTTAAAAAGCAAGTATCGTGGAAAGATAAGAAACATTAGTTAGAGAAGCTTTTTGTTATTTTTTTATTTTCAAATTTTATTTTATGTGTACAGGTGCTTTGCCTGTATGTATGTCTGTGTACCATGTGTGTACTCATGTGTGTGCCTCATACCCATGGATACCAGAAGAAGATGTTTGATTCCCTAGAACTGGAGTTATAGACAGTTGTAAGTCATCTGTGGGTGCTATGTATTGAATCTGGATCCTCTGGAAGAGCAGCCAGAGCGCTTAACTACTGAGTCATTTCTATGGTGCCCAGTTAAATTCTAAGTCAGATGAATGATTTTTTTCTATTTTGAAATATTAAATATTGATAACTTTTCATACTTTAGTTTTTCTTTCCCCTCTCCCACAATGTAAGTCAGTGTTACTCTACAAACGCCAATTCTCCATCCTAGATAAGGCAGTTTTCTTGACCATCTTAGAAATTTTGCACTTTGGCACATAGTTGTCTTAATGAGTTGTCAAGGAAAAAGTGTTTGTTTGAAGCTTTTAGAAAAATGGGGGAAATGATTTAAGCCATGCACTTGTCAGATGACATTGCAATGATACTCCCAGAGAGTCTGAGCCAATATAATCTGAGCCAATAAACATGAATCTTAGCTTACTCATTGTAAATTGACATTGATATCAATAAAAATGAAACTTCAAATTAAACTCTGCACTACAGTCCTACTACAACTTAATATACAAAGATTTACCCAAAGAACTATTTTCCAGGGCAGACTCCTGGACTTCAGGGTTCTTGTTTGGCAAGTCTGCTGTAGACATAGAATCAGCATTTTAATCATCTTCAGAGATGATTCTAATACAGATATTAAAGGACCACATTTTTTTTTTATTGCAGTGGCTACATTTCCTTAAATCATACCTGTTAGATTCATTTCTAGGAGGACTTTTTTTTTCTCTTTTAAGACAAGCTTATTCAAGGGGTCATGGGAGTTATTTGGGAAAAGGGGGCAGTTCAGAAGCAGATCTACATTTCATCTCAAGACCTTTTGGCTTTCTGGACTACAACTGTGAGCCAACATTTTAATGAGCCGCCAATGTTTACTTCCATCAAATAAAAATTGGCACACCTTTTCCCCAAAGAATGGCATTAATATTTATAAATTTCCTCTCTCTTGTTACTTTATAATAATAGGTGGATAGTATGAATGCCCAGGAACGTTGTAATAAAAGTGTGACAATGGAAACAGATGACACTGAGCACAGCAGAAGCAGAATCCTGATCAATGAAAGCAGCCCACAGTGTAAATAAAAGACCATTGCAGAGCACTTAGACGTCATCAGAATATCAAATCTGTGCATCTTAAAGAGATAAAAGAAATAAAGCAAGCCTGTCAGCTACCTTAGTAGAACTTTGATTATTAACTCTGAACTTTCTCAAAAGAAGGGTCATGGAATGTGCAGGAAGACCTTTATAATGATTCCACAGTATGCCACACTTTCCCCATACCTGTACCCACATTTTTTTTTTGCCATCATTCCCCAATAGACTCTGTAGCTGTTTTCATGGAAACCAGAGGGAGAACAGCCCATGACTGGCCCAAACATAGTCTTCATTTATGTGAGTGACTGACAGATTAGTGCAGACACTATTGCCACATCTTCCTTCTGGCTGTACAAACAGGCACCCTCCTGTGCTAACACCCCCACCCCTGGTGCTGTTACATTGGGCCTGATAAAAGATGTTTTTGAGTAGTCTTTTCTTCTCTACATGTGGTCCTTATCATTAGTATGTGGATGGAGCCTAGTAACATTAGTAGAAGTGGCATCAGCACACAGCAAATGTGGTAGCATCAGTGGAAGCAGCAGCAGAGATAGCCATAGTAGTGACCAGAGGACAACTGAGGAATTCCAGAGAGTGGATGCATAAAGATGGTTGGGAGTAGAGTAATGAAGACAAGGACTATGAGGGACTGAAGAAGAGAAATAATGGATCCTGGTCACCTGAAGTGTTATAGAGAGCTGCCAAAGTTTAATGGCCAATGGTCTCAAATACCTTGAGCTAGAAAACTATTATCCCTATACTGCTGAGTATTCTGGTGCTTGAAGTATGTATTGAGAGATGTCATACCAGAAGGAATTGCAGGCTGCTCCTTTCTGCTTTCACCCTTCCTTATGGCTGGGAGCTAAGAATACTAGCTGTGAAATGCTGAGACCACTGGTGGTTAAAGTCCACGGTGATATAACCCTCCAACCAGAATGCCTAGAGCTAAAACTCTGGCTTCTAAAGCCCGTAGCTCTCCAAGCATAGAGTTGTAAACCTTTAGATCTGCCATCCAGACCCTTAGGCTGAGCCTAAGGATTATCAGCAAGCTTCTACTAGGCTACCCACAATTCTTATCCAGGTAGAGAAAAAGACGCTTAGCCAATGGACTGGTAACACTGCTTCCTCTTGTACCATGTTGCTCCTGAAACACATTTCTCCAGCCGTACTGCCTCCCTGGAGTATGTGCAACTGGAATAAAAACTCAGGGAAGGGAATGCCATTACTCATGTTAAATTCCCCAAATCCAGGTCAATACTGGACACAAAAGAAGCATCAATTATTTCATCCTTTTCATTTTGAGACGTTGTCTCACACAGTTCAAGTCGGCCCCAAACTCACTAAGAAGACTATGCAATAATGAAGCATGACCTTGAATTTCTGATCTTGCTGCCTCTACCTCCTAAGTGCTAGGATTACAGGAGTGTGCCACTACCGTGCTTAATTTATGGGTTACTCGAGATTGAATCTTGTACACATTGGGCTAGAATACCACCAAACTACAGTTTTCCAACCCAGTTAGTAGTTCTTAAAGGTATGAATGGAGAAGTGTGTAATCAATCACCAGCACCAAAAAATGAACAGAAAGAAAAAGAAAAAAAAGATATATGAAATCAAAGAGATACAATAAACACCATAAATTCAGTTATTGGAACCATAGTAGGAAGTAGGATGGGTAATCAATCAGAGACAGGATTTCAGTTATTCCTAGTAACTATCCATATTCCTAATTATTTATATTACTAATCATTTATGTGTAAAATTAAACCCAAATTTGAGGTTAAAAGCCATTCCCATAAAGTTACTGGTGAAAGAGTCACAGTAAAGTAGATTGGATATTACTTGGGCATCCCAATTATTCCCAAATCTAAAGACTATGGAACATGGGTGGCCTTTGTGTGATCCACACTGGAATATTGGAGATGCTAAGGTAAGCAGCCTGACAAATGGTGTATTGCTGTAACTGTAGAGTTGCTATAGATTTGTACAGCTTTAGAAAGGAAATACACTGTATATCTCACAATATATCCACTGACCAAATGAACTAACTATCATTTTAAAGCCTGTTTCCAGGAGACAGAGGCAAATATTCCCAAAAGCTTTATATAATGGGGGTGGAGTTGAGAAATATTATGATTCACAAAGACAAAGGAATATGCATTTTCTAATGTATCTGTCTGTATGTATATATGTGTGTTAACATATATGTATGAGTACAGATATCTGTGTGTGTTCTTGTGGGAAGGGGCTAGAGGATGACCTCAGGTGTCTCAGAAACACAGTTCTCCTTTGAGACAGAGAGTCTCTATGTGCCTGGGGCTCAGCAATTAGGTTAGACTGGCTGGCCACGGAATCCCAGCAGTCCTCCTGTCTTTGTGTCTACAGTGCTGGGGTTACAAATGTGGTTCACCACATTCAGCATTTTCATATGGATTCTGAGGAATTAAACTCACATACTCATACTTTACCAACTGAGCTATACCCTTGTCTTACTTACAGTTTCCATTGCTGTGGAGAGACACCATGACCATAGCAACTCTTATAAAGGAAACATTTAATTGGGGTGGCTTATTCATGGTTTCAGATGTTCAGCCCATTATCATCATGGCAGGGAGCATGGTGGTGTACAGGCAGACATGGTGTTGGGACTGAGAGTCCTGACATCTTGATTCAGAGGCTACAGGAAGTCAACTGACAGTTACACTGAGGGAAGCTTGAGTAAAAGGGACCTCAAAGCCTGCCCCCACAGTGACACACTTCCTTCAACAAGGCCATACCTCCTAATAGCGCACGCGCGCGCGCGCGCACACACACACACACACACACACACACACAACTTGTAGCCACCTATACATATTTCAGCACACTTCTACTATTCAGAGTTTCGGTTCTGTGGAGTAGCAGCTATGACTAGTGTTGTTGTAAAGGCATGTGTATCTCTGAGGTATTTGACTTTCAAATTCTCAGGAGTATATATTACTTGGTTCTTTGGTTTTTTTCTCCTTATTTTTTGTGGTGGGTTTGAAAGAAAATGGCCACCAAAGGGAGTGACACTATTAGGAGGAATGGTCCTGTTGAAGTAGGTATGACCTTGGAGGAAGTGTGTCACTGTGGGGGTGGGCTTTGAGGTCTCGTTTGCTCAAGCTTCACTCAGTGTGATAGACAGTTGAATTCCTGTTGCCTGCAAGATGTGGGATTCTCAGCTACCTCTCCAGTACCATGTCTGCTTGTACGTCACTGTGTTCCCCACCATGATGATCATGGACTAAACCCCTGAATCTGTAAGTGAGCCCTCCCCAATTAAATGTTTTCCTTTACAAGAGTTGCCATGGTCATGGTGTCTCTTCACAGCAATAGAAACCCTAAGACACTTATCCAGACCCAAGCACCAACAACCTTCCTCCTGTCGATTCAATTCTACAGCACTACAAACCACAGAAAACTAAACTTGTCATTAACTAATTGCTCAGATTTGCAGGTAGGGAGGGTCTGGAAATAGTGTATGGTTTCCAGTCTGTCATTCAGTGTCCCAGGCAGAACTCTCTGCACCTGCTTCTGCAGTAAGGAAGCAATATGCCCAGTAATGCATAACATATGTAGCCTGTTCTTGTGCCAGATTCTGTTTCCTTTCTGGCTTGCTATCCAGCTTCCTGCTGAGGCAATAGCTTTGGCCTAATCTCCAAGCCATTTACCTGGTGCTTCATTTTCTCCCCACCCCACCCTACCCCATCCCCTTAGTTTGTGCTCCCTGGGAGCTGGGTCTTATTTTGAGGGTCATTTCAAGTTGGATTAACCTAACTGCCTTTAGAAGAGTAATATAGCCAGGTGGTGGTGGTGCATGCTTTTAATCCCATCACTCGGGAGGCAGAGGTAGGCAGATCTCTGAGAGTTCAAGGTCAGCCTGGTCTACAGAGTGAGTTCCAAGACAGCCATGGTTATACAGAGAAACCCTGTCTCAAAAAAACCAAAACCAAAACCATAAAAAAAAAACAAGAAAAAACCACAAAACAAAAAACCCAGAAAAAACAAAACAAAAACCAAGAAAAAACAAAACAAAAAACAACAACCAAAATAAATCACCAAAAAAAGAAAAAAAAAGAATAGTGATATAGTATTACTAGAGTACTACTGTCCACTAGGTGATATCCCCCTGAATATAAGCATAAGTCTCAACTGATCAAATGTATAGCTCTTTTTAAGGAACAACACCACTGTCAAAACAGTTCCCTCAGATTTAGTTCTGCTGTCTCTTTTTTCTTAGTCTGACAGCATAGTATGCATGAGGGCAGAGCCCACAGGTGTTAGGACACATCCAAACATCTGGAAACAGAATGGGATAACGAAAACAACTGTGTGTTACTGAGTCACAGAACGTCTGAAATTGTTAGAACACTGTATGGCCTGAGAAAGCAGGTAGAATTTGTATGAAAGTGAGAGTTAGGTGTGGCTATGCTCAGAATTCCTAGAAGTCCAAAGTACACCAAGCTATCTGCTGGTTTACTACAAGTGGTTTCATTGTAACAGAGACTCATCTACTCTCCTCTGTGTAAAATAACAATGCAGAGTTGTGGAAGGCCTAGGAATTCACATGTTGAAATAAAACCATTACTTCTTTCTTTTGAAGTTTGTCTTAATTACTGTTATATTGCTGTGAAGAGACACTATGACAAAGGATGCTGTGGGATGTCATTCTGTAGGCTGTGAATACATGTTGCTCTGATTTGGTTGATAAATAAAATGCTGATTGGCCAGTAGCCAGGCAGGAAGTATAGGTGAGGCAAGCAGAGAGGAGAATTCTGGGAAGAGGAGGGCTGAGTCAGGAGTCTCCAGCCAGACACAGGAAGCAAGATGACAAGGCAGAACTGAGAAAAGGTACCAAGCCACGTAGCTAAACATAGATAAGAATTATGGGTTAATTTAAGTGTAAGAGCTTGTCAGTAATAAGCCTGAGTTAATGGCCGAGCATTTATAATTAATATAAGCCTCGGTGTGATTATTTTATAAAAGGCTGCAGGACTGTGGGTGAGAGATTTGTCCCGTTTGAGGGCCAGGCAGGACAGAGGAAAACTTCCAACTATATACAAGGATACTCAAAAAGAAAGCATTTAATTGGTGGGTGAGTCCATGGTCAACATGGCAGCAGGCAGCTAAAGCTGAAGCAGTAGCTAAGAGCTTACTTTTTGAGACAACCATCAACTATGAGACACAGAGAGAGAGAGAGAGAGAGAGAGAGAGAGAGAGAGAGAGAGAGAGATATTAATTGGGTCTGGTGTGGGCCTTTGCAACCTCAAAGCCCATACATATTGATACACCTCCTCCAATAAGGCCAAACCTCCTAATCCTCCCAAAACAGTTCACTAACTGAGAAGCAAACATTCACATACATGTGTGGTGATATATTGTGTACCCTAACAAAATTTGCCTGAAGATCAGAGAACAGAACAAGCCACTAGATTAAACATAGAGGCCAGGCAGTGGTGGCACACACCTTTAATCTTAGCACTCAGGAGGCAGAGATCGGATCTGTGAGTTCAAAGCCACGTTAGACTACTTGAGATTGATTCAGTCTAAGAGAGAAACAGAGCCAGGCAGTGGTGACACACACCTTTAATCCCAGTATTTGGTAAGCACACATGCCATTAATCCCAGCACTAGGAAGGAAGTGATGGCTGGGCAGAGAAAGGTATATAAGGTGTGAGGAGACAGGAATTGAAGCTTTTTCAGGCTGAGAAGTCCTAGAGGTAAGATGTGGCAATGGCTTGTTCCTTTGTCTCTCTGATCTTTCAGCATTTACCCCAATATCTGGTTCTGGGTTTTTTCTTAAGAGACCTATTAGATTTTGTACCACATACATGAGCTTGTGGCGGCCATCATCATTCAAACCACCACAGAATTAAAAATGGTGATATTTGTAGAATAATGCTAACTGGACTAATATCTATTTTAATACTAATCAGAAGATTTCAATCTAGTAAGTACTTTGTATTTGGGAGTTTTCTCAGTTGGACAAATCATAGCAGTATGATTCAGTTATGGTAAAGGTAGCTTTATCAATTTGTCACCAATCAAAAAAATGGAGCAGGGATGGATATTTTTTGATAGAAACTGACTGTCAGTGGAGTTCCTGCGCAGAACTATAGAGTACTCATGAGATAAACATAGACTAGAACACTAACAAAGAGTAAAGTAATAATACAAATAAAAATAATTGAGCCGGGCGGTGGTGGCGCACGCCTTTAATCCCAGCACTCGGGAGGCAGAGCCAGGCGGATCTCTGTGAGTTCGAGGCCAGCCTGGGCTACCAAGTGAGTTCCAGGAAAGGCTCAAAGCTACACAGAGAAACCCTGTCTCGAAAAACCAAAAAAAAAAAAAAAATTGGCTGAGAAAAAGTATAATAGTCTATAGTGGAGCTAGTCAAAGGGCATGTGCTTTCTAATGTCAATAGAGCTGTAAAATGTTAAAATGTTTATTTTCCCTAGAAGAAAACTATCAGTTAATACTGGATTTCAGGAAATCACTATCATCAAGAAGTATCTGCTGCTATTAATGAATGAATGAAGGGTCATTTGGAAGGCTATGTTTACTCTTTGGAATGTGGACAAGCAGGAAATGAGGTGATTAAACCAGTTATCTGTCTATAGGGTTTATTTTTTTTCCTCAAATAGTGTTTAAGATTTCATCAGATGACAGTGGCCAACATTTTATTGTAACTAGTAAAGATGTAGAAATATAATCAGATTATTAATTGGGGTGTTTCAAACCTTAGAATTATATATATATATGTATATATATACATATATATATAATATACATGTATAATACATTAAATATACAATTATATGGGATTTACTTAAATAGGTACACTCTTCTGTTACTATGGTTTTATTACCATTATCAGAAAGCAAAATTAGTCTTTTTGAGCACAAGAACAATACCACAGCAAGTTATACAACCCTCTTTAAGAAATTTGTAGAATCAAATAAAGATATGAATATATGCTTATTTATTTGTTTAGCAAGGAGACTGTTTACTCAATACTAGGAACTGTGGAAAGCACTACATATAAAAGAAAGCAAAATCACATGATTCCCGACAGGTTACTGATTATAATCTAGTGGTGCATTTAATGTACATTAAAGATTAGTAATTATGATAATTAACATTGTGAATAGTGGCACAGCGTCAGAACAACAGAGTCTAACAGAAAAGCAATGTGATGCTCATTATTTGATGTCATGCGGAGGGGCTAAGGAAAAGTCTTCAAAGAAGCATCATTTGAGCTAAGGATGTAGAAGTTAACAAGTTGATGCGAGGGATCTAGACATAAAGATCAGCACAGGTGAAACTTCTGGGGTGGAGAAAGAGCTGTACTTTAGGGACTAAAGGATCCCTGAGGTTGTAATGGCAGTGATACTGGTTCTCAATACACTTTGTAAGGGAAGGGAGGGAGTCAGTCTTTGAAGACTCTCATGGCTCTGGTAAATGCTCTATATTTTCAAGCACTCCTAGAATTTAATAAAATAAATACCAATTTGTGGATCGTATAAATGTTAACTTTCTACCACAAAAAGGACCAAAAAGGCATGAGTGGGGTGAGTTTTTGAATTGTAAAACAGAAAGATACAAAGCTCCAATGAGGGTATTCTGCCTTTTTCTTGTTTTTATTTTAGAGAATTTATTATTTTTGGCAAATAATCTATATACATAGTAGGCATTGGGGCATGTGTGCACACGTGTGTGTGCGTTCATGCATGCATGCACATCCTATGGTAGTGCTAATGTATTATATATAATTATACATATATATTTTATACTAATATATATTATATACTAATAATATATATAATTATTAATCCAAGTAACATTTACTTTGTCTGAGAGCTCTGTACAAGGTTAAACTTGTACGAAAATATTATAATTAAGAAGTATGAATTGACAATTGAGCAACCCATAATACTAACTGGTGAATTTGTTTGAGGTATGTTGAACTTGAAGCCCTTACAGGACATCTATGTTGAATTATTGTAGATTATAATTATAATGGGCCAAATCACACACTCAGTATTAAATACAGACTATTATTTAAAAGTGGATATTGCAGGAAGGAAGGTGGAGGGTGTTCACAGCCACAGTCTGGAGGCTGTCACTTCCATTTCTTTAAAATGTCATGTTGCATGTTTTCTTTTATACTAAACTGTAGACTTCCTTGAGAATTGTTTTGTGCTCCTAGGAAGGGTCTTGTGACTGATACTTGGGTAGGTAATAGGAAATCATGTCAAATGCAGCAGAGAAGGAAATCGCTGCCAATTTCAAATGTTCCCTTGAAAAGATTACTTAGCTGGGTGGTGGTGGTGGTGCATGCCTTTAATCCTAGCACTTGGAAGGCAGAGGCAGGCAGATCTCAGTGAGTTCGAGGACAGCCAGGACTGTTACACAGAGAAATCCTGTCTTGAAACACACAAACAAACAAACAAAAAAAAAAAGAAAGAAAAGAGTACTAACATATATATTCAAAAGTGACTATACATTAGTATAAACACTTGAATTCTATAAAATAATTAGAATAGTCTCCCAGGAGATGAATGCTGTAGAAGACACTTTTGAACTGTGATTTAAATGTTTAGAGCATGTGACAAAAAGATCTGATAATTGTGAAGGATTCATTTCCTCGTGGCAGACACTTTAGAGATTGAGTCAGAAATGCAAGGCAGATCAGACTGAAGATGTGGACTGGAGACCTAGTACTATAGAAGGGATAATCAAAAATCCATCTGCCAAGTAAGTCACTGTCTAGGAAGAATAACGTGAAAGGACTAAGCAGCCACCGTAACAGGCTGCTCAGTCTCCTCTCAGAGATCAGGCCTCAATTTCAGTTTCCTGAGACTTGAGCAAATAGTTTCTGGGAGGGCTATGAACAAAAGACATAGTCCTTGCAGTAGCTCCCTTTCTGCACACACTCTGACCGCTCAAGGTTCAGTCAGTTGTTACTGTCTGGGACGCCTCACCAACTTAGAGCGACGTGAATAGGTCAGTGTGAACGTGCTAGGCTAGCCAGCCTCCATGGTAGCCCACTCTCATAAACCAATCCTGATAAACAACATCTGCAGGCTCCAAATGTCCTTCTGATAGCCATTGTTGAAAAATTCCTCTGAACCCCAACCAGTGAATTCAAAGGTTACATATCCTCACCCAATCCTATGACACAAAGGCTTGTGTCACTCTGCCTGTGGTTTTTCCCCTTAAAAACTCCCCATTCTGAGAGCTCAGGGCCATCCTCCTCCCCCTGCTGTGTCAGAGTGTTGGACACAGACCAAGCCTGGGCTTGCTTGTTATCAATGAACAGCTGTGTGTTTTGCATCAGATATCGGCTCTGTGGTGGTCTTGTTCAGGGGTCTTGAGACATGGGCACAACAAAGGTACAATGATTCTCAGGTTGGGCTACAATTAGAATCAATTGGTAATTAAAAATATAATGCTATCATGCAAGAATGAGGACCTGAGTTTGACTCACAGAACTCATATGAAAGATCTAGGCATGGTGTCATGTGTTTGAGATTCTAGTGCTTGGCAGACAGAGACAGTGGCTCCCTGTAGCTCACTGGCCAGCCAACCCAGTCTAACTGGGGAGTTCCAGTGAGATATCACCTTGCAATACACAAGATGGATAGCACCTAAACAATAGATGAGATTGATCTTTGCCCTCTACATAAATACATGTTCACCTCACACACATGGGCATCTCTCCATTGAACACAACACTCAAATGGAGGCAGACCTGAATGTTGGATATTCAATTTTAGATAGTCCCAAGAACATTGGGCATCAACTGTTAATGCTCTCTACCCGGTCATAATTTGTAATTAGAGTTGAAAACCTTAACAGAGAAGAACAGACATTAGAGTCCAAAGAGGATGTTCAGTGTGTTGGGCAGAATTTTGGTTCCCATATTCTTGACTTCCTGGGATTATTCTAATGAATATGCTACTTCAGGTGGCAAGCAGCAGGCTTTGACAATGCAGTTAAGGCTGCTAGTCATCAGAGCTTAGACTACGGAGCTTATCTGGATTATCCAAGGAGAACTAAGGCAGTCACACAAGCCCCGGAAAGCGGAGCTAATTCTCTGTTTGATAGCAGACATCTGAAGTCTCAAAGAGTTAGAAATTATTGATTCAAAGATAAAGGGGCCCATGTGTCAAAGGTGCAGGGAAATGAAATCTTGCAAGCACAGGGAACTGAATTCTACCAACAACTGTGAGTTTGAAGGCAGAATCTTCTCTAGAGCCTCAGAGATTGTAGCCAACACTTGGATTTCTGTTTTGTGAGTTGACGATGGAAAGCAGAATGGCATAGAGATTAGAAGTAAAATTTGAGAGTGAGAATAGGGGAAAAAAAAAAAAAGACTGGGAGCAAAAGCACCGTGACAGGCAAGAGTGTTCTCGAGCTTACATGAGGTCAGGGGCTGGGACTGGCCCTGCCACCAAGTTGTGGCTAGGAGCGGGTAGGTCTTGAGGTTTCCCAGGAGTTGAAGGGATCAGTGGCTCTGGGAGAGTAGCTGGAATACAACAGAAGGATGAATGTTTAGTGCTGCTATCATTGCAGTGCTGGGGTGGGGTGTTAACAAAAAGGAGACAGCCATAAAGGAGAGGCCAGGCCCATATCTGCAAATGGTGAATTCAGTAGCAGTGTTCAGGAAATATTGCTGAGCGCCCCGTTATCAGGGAATTGGAAATGCTTCTCATGGATTATATTAAATGAGGTTCTGGTATAAAAGTAGTTTGGGTGGCAGGTGTATCTCAGTGAGTTTGAGGGGAGCCAGGGCTGCATATGGATATTTTTGAGACACAGTCTCAAAAATAAATAAATTAATTAATTAAAATAAATAAGTAAATAAAATGAAATGAAAGTAATTTGGTTGCTATTATGACCTACACATCTCAGTTAAACAAACAAACAAATAAACAAACAAATAAACAATACCTCTATGTTTTAAATCAATGGAGCCTGACATGATATAAATTAATATATTTTTTTCTAAATCTTTTTTTCATTGATAGGTGGTTAAGTCACATACTCAAGTAACATGCTTTTTTTTCATATTTAGGACAAAGAATTTCTTTCAGAATGCAGAAAATGGCTGCTGCTTTGAAACCCATCTTTTTCACACGTGGGAAAACATGGATTATCCTAGATCTTTCGTCTTAAAATTCTAGTTCATTTGGCGTATTACTCTGTTGACATTTTCTTTGTCAAAACTGATGATTACATTTACACAAATTAAAATGCATGATCAGAGCCAGGTGTAGTGGCATGTGCCTTGTACTCCCAATCACACACATAGGAGGAGGAAGCAGGAGGATTATTTAAGTTCGAGAGTTTGAGGCAACCATGGGTAAGATAGTGAGACCTTGTCTTAGGGAAAAAAAATAAAGAAAGAAAAAGGCACAATAAAGTAACAAATCAAAAAAACCAAACAGAAAGTGTAGCCATCTATTAACTGAAGACTCAACACAGGAGGAATCCCCTTCCTACCCTTGATGCTTTCCTGTCAATACGTCATGGGGCACCTCGGTTTGTACTGTGGCAATAAACCCATGGTCTTAACCTACACTCTCCACTTTAGCAGGGATGGCTTTTTAAATACATAGATTGAATTACTCACTTTGTTTTCTTCAGTAGTTTAGCATGTGTATTGGATAGCGACCAAATGCCTCAGGATGGGGAGCCAAGCCCTTAGTGACCCCTATTTACCTACCAAGTCTGTTTGTTTTTGCTCCCTCTAAGTAAAATTTGTACTGGAATAATATTAACTACTTGTCTGGTCTCTGGGCTTTTGTAAAGATTGATTTCCTTTTTCTTTCCTTTTATTGTTAGAGGCTTGTAGCATGAGTCTTAAAGAGTCTTAATAAAATCAAACCTGAGCCAGGTATTGGGGTGAAATGCTGCAAGGTCAGAGAGACAGAACAAGCCACAGCTATCTCACCTCGCCGGATCCTCAGTTGGTCTTGTTTCCTCAGACTGGAAGCCTCTATGTCCTCATATCTGAATGACTCTCAGCTGAACTGCTGCTAGAAGCCTGAATGCTTAACCAGGCCAATGCTTCTCCAGGGCAAATGCCTCTCCAGGGCAAATGCCTCTAGTTTCTGGTCCTCACGCCTTATATACCTTTCTGCTTTCTACCACCACTCCCTGGGATTGAAGGCTTGCTTTCTGGGATTAAAGGCGTTGGTCACCATGCTTGGGTGTATCCTTGAACACATGGATTTCTGCCTCTGGAATGCTAGGATTAAAGGCGTATGCTACCACTGCCTATCCTCATGTTTAATATTGTGGCTGTTCTCTCTCTGACCCCAGATAAGTTTATTAAAGTACACAATATTTTGGGGAACACAATACCACCACAGAGGCTTATCCATCTCTGAGCCGAAAGCTCCTCAATGAAACCTCTATTTTGGAGTTGAATCATGCTATATTGCAATGCTTCTCCACAGGGGCAGTGAACTTCTTACATATAACTATCTTTGTTATTAAACAAATAACTCAATCTCTAGCTACAATTAATGATAACCTAGCATGTGTCTCCTATTCTTAATGCTTCTTTCTTTTTAAAATCTGCAAGTTTATTTGGATATGAGTACCATATCATCATCGCAGTGTGAGTGTTACCTGGCATCTTCAAGAGCTTCTGATTTCAGAATCTCAGGCTCTAGATCTAGTGAATCGGAACCATAACAGGATTCTCAGTGATTGTTATCTATAATACAGATGAAGAAGGATAGGTCTAGGAGAAATGCCATCCAATAGTTGTGTTTAAAACAGCCAAGAATCCATCACTATCTCCTGCATATAGTGCAAAGAAGTACATACATACAATGAAGCTACATAGATAGCTTCAGGAATCTATAAGCTTTTTCCACCAGCTAGAAAGAGCTCACTTTATGTGACAAAGTCAATGGTAATTTCTCTAAAGAAATCTTAGCCCTTGCCAAAGAAGTTTGTATATCTCAGTGTAGGTCGTGTTGATATGGAGGCGTCTCTAAGGGAAGCCTAAAGCAACCATCCTCAGAGTGTAAGTCAGCCCCACGCATCAGAGCCTGGCCTTCTCCGTGGACAACAGTCCTGGCATGCGCATTAGGCTTACAGACGGAGACACCCGCTCTTCTGTTATTGGTCCTTCTCTCCACAGATGCCTAGAGTGGGTTGCTTCTCTCTGTTACTCTTGCTATCTTTGAGGCTAACGCCATCATATTTCTTTGTTACAGTCATATTCACCTATTCCTCTGTTCACACAGAATCTCACCTTAGTTTTATTCAGCTATTGTCTCAAGAATGTTTTAATGAGGTAAATATGCAAGGTTGCATATAATCAATTTCTTCATTGTGTGCCTCTTCATTTGTTCTATTCAAATGTCACAGGGTCCTTAATAGTGCACCGCATCATTGCATATCTTCCAAGTTCTTTTATATTTTTTTTCCTATATCCATAGGTACTAACTGTCAAAGATTCAGCACCCATATAGTTTCCGGAGTTATGCCTAATTCTAACAGTGTCCTTCCTTGTTTTAAGTACTGTCCTGTTTTTCTAGCTTGTGCTTCTTCTGTTTTAAAATATGCCGCAGAACTTCCTTGACTAGAATCATCTTGTTCGTTTTTAATAGCAATTCGTGTGCATTGTTCTTACTTGCTTCTGCAAAGTTAATAATGAACATCCTCCTTTTAAAATACCCTGTCTCTGCTGTGCCTTTCAACATAAGCCAATCCTTTCTTTCTTTCTTCTCTTCCTTTTTTTTTTTTTTTTGGCCCTATTACCAAAAATTTCATCCAGTGTGCCGGGGGACTCATCTAGAATTCACTGGCTGGTCACAAAGGACTCTGCAGACTCTTTCCTTAAAAAAACGTCATGGTTCAGCAACACAATGTGGTGAGGCAGAGTAAAAGGCAGGCAAGAGAAAAACAGGAAATTATCCTCTCACAGGAAATTGTAGTAATAAAGTGAAAAGCCAAGGAAGTAACTGGCCTGCAAGTCATAAAATCCTAATCATGTAGCAGGAACAAATTGAACCTCACTCAGTTGCAGAGTTTTTTATTGTTCTTTTGGTCATTATTCACATCAACATGCAAGCCTTTGTGACTTCCAAGTTATCTGATCATTTCACAGTTGGAGTAACTAAAGCAAAAAGAAATTTGATGCCATACTTCAAGTTTCACCTTCATGACTGGCAGACCCATGCCTAGGACATGGGTCTTCTGACTTAGATCAGGCAAGACATTTCCCCGAGTAATTGAAATTTATTAATTGTCTACAGCTTGCCAGGTCCTGTTCGCTTTGCATTTTAATGTAGTAAATACTCCCCACAAGAACTCATGAGGCTACTTTTAAAAAACAGTATTCATATTATTTTTCGAGATTATAATATAGTTACATCATGTCTCCCTTCTCTTTCCTTCCTCCAAACCCTCCCATATACCTCCCCTTGCTTTCTTTCAAATTCATGGCCATGAGACCATTTTGCAGAGGATCTACAAATGAGATTTCACTGTGAAAGCGCCCACCTTACTCCACAAAATAGGTTCACATGCATGAAATAACTTTCACGTTTGAGTGTTAATATATCAGTGGCCTGAGAGGGGCAGGAAGAAGAACATGTTCCTTTTCAAGGAGAGTAGGCGCCCGGTAGTTGCCATAGCAACTAGAAACTGATGTACAGATATTCCTGCTAGAAAATTTCTACATATTGAAGATGTCTTGCTGTCTGATCAATAGCTAAGAGAGTTTGATTAGCTTCATTAATTAAAGCAGAGGTCCTAAAATGGAGAGAATGTGCTCTAGCTAATATGCAAGTCTGTTTCCTGGGGTTTGAGAAAAATATTGCTTAAATTTTTTTAATGAAGCATAATGTACACAAGTGCACATATCATAAGAGTATAGCTTAATGAGTCTCCTCATAATGAATGCAGCTGTGCCTCCAGATTCAAGAATAAAAAATAAGACAGTAACATTCTAGAAGTCATTTGCATGCTCCCTTCTAACCAATGTTCCTGCAAAGATGCTCCTAGCATTGTACATTACTGGGGTTTTAGAACAAGGTACCATGCAGCATACACCCCCCAACCACCAACCCCACCCCACCCCACCCCACACATGCACTCGTACACACACATTTTTGTGTGTCAGGTTTCATTCTTTTTTTTTTTAAATCAAATTTTCTTCACTCAACATTATGCTTGTGTAAAATGTCTATTTTTTGACGATTTTTTGTACTTTTCGTTTTTATTTTCAATGCTTTTATGCATATTACATACACTTTAGTGCTCAGTTAAACTAGGTACGTATGCTTCAAAGTTTATATGATTCTTCATTTAAAGAATAACACCACTTATTTGAAATTCTTGACTTTAAACCCAAGCGGAACTTATTAGTTCAGTGAGAACCAAAGGTTCATAGGTATACAAATAGGTATACACTATAGTGACGTCAGCCAGACATTTATTTTCAACAACATTTATTGTTGAGCACTCGCTATGCATACACAAATCTTTGTAGGTACTCTGATAGTCATAGGGGCAAGAAGAGGAGGAAGTGGGGCGGGGAGGAGGAAGAGGAAGTGATGGTAGTGGCTCATGCTCTCAAGGAGTCTATCCGTTTGTCACTTGTGGGAGAACAGAGCAGTAAACTCGAATGATTATTCTAGGCAGAACTGAGAGTCTACAAAAGGGAAAGAAACGGCCTAGAAGATATAGAAGCATGAATGGAAGATGACCAATCTTCCCGAAAACTATAAAAGTTCCATGGAGGGTTTTAGTAGATAAACTTGGAGCTCCCTTTAACCTCCCAGCTTCCAAGATTTAATCAGATTTCTCATTACAAAAGGAGGATCTTTCTTCCCAATAGCCGGCCATTAGATTTCATTTTAGTTTAAGACTGTCCAGTGCATCCAGCACTTAGTCAAAAGGGGGCAGCATTCACCCTTTTTCTGAAACGCGTAGAAACCTCTGGCTCCATATCTTTCTAGGAAAAGAATACTTTAATCAGCTAGAATTTCAGAGTATACATATATTTTAAGTCCCTGTTTTAATTGTTTGTTTATAGAGATGGTAACTGATGTGTGCAGCTATGCTGGTGAGACTAACATATGACTCCTCTTTAAGTCAGTGGAGCTGTGCCAGGGCTCAGAGTCCCCCCCCTTTCTGCCTTTGTCCCTTTACTGGGCGTGGCAGTCTTGCTCAGACTCAGATTGCAAAAGGGCGGTGGCTGGAATGAACAAAAGAATTCAGACCTCTACTTTTACCCAGAGAAAAGGCTAGCCAGGGGAAGCCTGGGAAGAAAGAGGAAAGTGTCTCCATTATTGTTCTAATTACTTGGTGCTTGTCTTTTTTTTTTTTTCCCCTCTCTTCTGAATGTTTGTTTACCTTTCTTAAACCTGTGTTTGCAAGCATTAAGATTATGCTAACGGTAAAGAAGGAAGTTGTACGCACTGTGGGGATAAGCAAGCGATTTCACTCTGTCTTAGGGGCATTCTTCTCTTTATCACCCCAGTAACCTTTAGAGTTTAAGCAGTGCACAGTGGCTTGCAGTTCTTTTCCTGCAGGTGCAGTAGAAGAGGGTGGAGCAGTGGAAACCGAGAGAGGTTTAATGCCGAAGCTGAAGCTATCAGGCCACACGTGTCTCCATGACCTCCAACTGCCATGCCACCAGATAAAGGATTCCCTTTTGTTAGTGAAACGCTGATTTTAATGAGAAACATATAACCGCTCCCATGTTTTACTTGATTGACTTTGAGAAAATCAATGTTGATGGCCAAAACGCCAAATTAACTCTCACAGTAGATTTCTTCAAACTGTATACAGCCTTAAGTAGCCCTCTGAATGACTTTCTGTTTCTTTATTTAGAGAGTAGACCCTAACCAAATGTCCTTGGGTGATAAAGGAGGGTTGGCCCTCCCCATAATTAGCTTTTGTAAATATCAAGTCAAGGGTCAGAGCAAAGGTCATCTGATTTCTTTCTTTTGTGTGGAACAAGGGGTTTTAGTCACCATGACTGATTTCAGATCCAGCAAAGAATGAGGTCATTGCTTTCTTTCTAAGTAGAGAGGAGGACTGAATTGGATGAATCATAGAAACCCAGGACATTAATATGAATACCAAATAATAACTGATAATTTGTACAGCAGTTACAAATACTCCAAATCTTAGTTAGATCTCTAGTCAAGTGCTTTACTCTGTCAGGGAAATGAGGCTGGGAGAGCAGCTCCTGAGAGGATTGCCGATGACATCATGCATCTGTTATGTGAAGCTACAAAGCATTTGCCACATGCCACAGTTGAGGTCAGAACAAGAAGTGGATCCTATCGAGAGGGAGAGAAAAAGCTCTGACCTTTAACTCCTTCCGCATTCATTTGTCTCACTTAAACACTGAGCAATATATCCAATTTCAAGCTCTTTTGAGAAATAAGACAAAAATATTTTCATTTCTTTTGAAATGAAAGCATCAGGATTTTGAAACCACTGCTACTTAAACTGAATAGTGAATTCAAATATGTTTATCAAATGGTGATGTAGGCCATCTTATCCTGTCCTGGGGTGCTAGGGTCTGGAAATCTCTCCAGGATGTGAATGTTTTGGTTGTAAAATGAGAGCTACATCAGGCAAGCTGGTTCAAGCAGGCCAGCATCACAGGAAGAGATCTTTGAGGTCATCTAGTCTAACTAACTGCCTTATTCCACAATGTGGAAAACTTTGGTCTATGTGCATTATAAGATTTATGTGGAATTAATTTTATTCCTAATTATTGCCAATGTATTTTCCTAGGTATTAAACTTAGACCAGCAGATCACTGTGATATATTGATAAGAATGGGAGACAGTCAAGTAATTGTAGGGACTAGGACCCTGAAAGCAGTACCTCCATTCTCGTCCCTAGCCAGAAGCTAAATATGCCCTTTTGTCTTGGCCAGAGGCCAGGAATGCCAGAAGGGATCTCTGCTTTCTTGTTATCTCTCTCTTCTTCTAAATGAATTACTCCTGCCTGGAAGCTTTACTGAGGTAAGGCCAAACCATAGTCTCGACACTAATCCCTTCTGGTAAGCAGCTTTGGGCTTGGATCTTGGGATTTTAATGGTGGAAATGGGTTATATTATGAGAGTCAAAGTTACATTTTTGTTTTAATTACTATACCTAAGAGATCCATGAAACAAAAATGCCTCTGATCTGTAAGCCTCTTGCCCAAGGACAGATAGTTCCTGAAATGCTGGAGGTTATTGTTTATGGGAGATAACAAGCCACATGTTTTCACTCCCCTAAACAAGTTTGACTCATCTGCATGGGATGTGCTTGATCACATGAGGGTGGAAGGTTCACAGGCAGGAAATACGTCAGGATGTACACTTGCCCCTGATTGGACCTGATGGGAAATTCTTAAGCCACTGCCAAACTTGATTTAGGGCTATTTCTTGAAACCCAGAGATGGACTTGGCCAAGCCCATCCACCTGGCCAGTATTTAATTAATCAAATTTGGCTTTAAATTGTGGTAGTGGTCTTATTCTTGACCAGTGGAATTAACAACTATTCCCCAACTTAATCCATCTCCTAAATGATTTTAGGGCCTAGAGTTTTGAGAGGGTAATGTTAGATAGATAGACAGGAATTATTGGAGGCCATTGAGGATAGATTCCTCCCTTGTAGTCATTTTGAACCCACCTCCTATTATCCCCCCAATTACACTAGAAGCAAAAACAACACAATTGTCCCCATCTCAAGCATTCTGTTCAAAAGAATGGAATACCTTTGATCTTGGGTGGAGAACATAGCATTCTAGAACACTATCAACTATTGACTCCTCCTTTAAGAGTTAATCTGGTTGAGTCTATCCATCACCTGGCCAGGAGACCATGCTCCAGGAAAACTGATTGACTTGCTAAGGAGGAGAAAGAATCCTCTCAGTCAGATAATGCACTTATGCTCCCAGAAACTTCTTTGGTACAGCCATTTACAGTGCTTCTTCCTGATAGCAGTGTTTAGCCTGTCTGCTTCTCTGCACTCTAACTCAGAAAACAGCAAAGCTCTTCCTTTTCTCCTGTCTAGCTCCTTTTCTTTTGGGTACTGGCTAAAAGCCTATGTGTGCTTTCAGTGGCACGTTGGGCTTTCTCCCTCTTTGAAGCCTCTTGCCCTTCCACCATTTAGCTGCTTGTTGACTTCCATGGATAAACACTGGTTCTCTTGGACTCTAACTCAAAAGACATGACTTTCTCTTTCTTTTCTTTATTTCCCTCTACACAGCAGTTGGTAAGAGTTACATCTTGCCCGTCTGTAGATGAAATTCTAAACAGTCTTAGTAAATAAGAAACACAGAGCCAAATATAGAGTTAAAGCCTAAGAGATCAGAGCACTAGCGAAGCCTAAGACTACCTTTAGCTTACCAGTCGTTGCTGTCTCTTCCCCTGAGAGAGAGACCTTCTCCTGTGTGACTTGTCTTTTTATTGCCTTTCTGTTCTACCTTCTTATTGGCTCTAAACCCAACCACATGATTTCCTCATCACTGCCTGTCTATACAGACCTCCAGGTCTCTATGGTTCATACTGGGATTAAAGGTTAGGGTCACTGCTTGGCTGTGTCCTTGACTACGCAGAAACTCTGCCTGCCATGTGATCGGATTAAGGGCATGTGCCACCACTGCTGGACTTCTGCTAAATGGCTTGCTTTTAGCTCTGATCCCTAGGCAACTTTATTTATTAACATACAAATAAAATCATATTCCAGCACAAATAAAATATCACCATACCCATCCATTGTTTTTATCTCAAATGCCAATAAAATTGTCCTCAACCTTCTTAAATGAAAATGATATAGTTTCCAGGATAATTCAGTGTTCTTATAGGAAATTCTTTTTTTCTTTTTTTTTTTTTTTTTGTTACAGTTGGCTACTTCAAAATTTAGGGAAAAACTTAGACTTGTGCTTTAGTTAACTTTTATATTGCTTTGATAAAACACCATGATCAAAAGCAACTTATGGAAGAAAGATTATATTGGGGCTTATGATTTTAGAGGTTAAGAGTTCATCATGGTTGAGAAGGTATAGCACCTAGTGTCAGGCAGGTGACAAAAGTAGGAAGCTGAGGGCTCACATCTTGGACTATAAGCATGAAGCAGAGAGAACAAACTGGAGGTGGTTCAATCCTTTATATCTCAAAGCCAGTCTTCAAGATATGCTTCCTCTAGTAAGGTGGTACTACCTAAACCTCCCCAAACAATGCCACTAACTGTAAACCAAGTGTTCAAATACCAGTGCCTATGGGGCACAGTTCTCATTTAAACCACCACAACTTCACTAATTTCAGTAAGTTTTAAAGTTTCCTTGGGAGAGACAGCCCATGTGTAGTTACAGAAATAAAAAACTATTAGGCATTGTTCATAACTGTATGTGAGAAGGGAATGAAGGACATCAAACCTATTTATGGATATTAAATAATGTTAAAGAGTTAACTGAAAAGGCATAATAATCTTAAACATACATGTACCTAACAATAAGGCTTAAGATTACAAGATGCAAAAGTTGAATGAAATAAAAGAAAAAAAGTATAAATCCACAAATTCAATACCTAGTAACTTAAGAAACTAGGCAGATAATCATTTAGGATATAAGAGATATAATAAACACTATCCAATTTGAACTAATTGACATTGGTAGAAGACTACCACCAACAGAATATATGTTTAGTACAAATTCATATGGATCATATGCTACAGTAGCCTGTATTCTGAGATATGTACCTGTCTTAGTTAGGGTTTTTATTGCTGTAAAGAGACACCATGACCATGGCAACTCTTTTTTTTTTTTTTTTTTTTCCCGAGACAGGGTTTTTCTGTGTAGCTTTGCGCCTTTCCTGGGACTCACTTGGTAGCCCAGGCTGTACTCGAACTCACAGAGATCTGCCTGGCTCTGCCTCCCGAGTGCTGGGATTAAAGGCGTGCGCCACCACCGCCCGGCAACCATGGCAACTCTTATAAAAGAAAGCATTTAACTAGGACTGTCTTACAGTTCACAGGTTTAGTCCATTATCAACATAGCAGGAAGCATGGAGGCATGTGGGTAGACATGGTGCTGGAGAAGTAGCTAGAGTTCTACATCTGGATCCTCAGGAAACAGAGAGAGAGAGAGAGAGAGTACCACTGTGTAACACGAATCTTAAAAGGTCTTATAATAAAAAACCCAGAGCCAGATATTGGGGTGAAAGCTGAAAGATCAGAGAAACAGAACAGCCAGCCACTAGATTACCTCTACAAAATTCTCAGCCTCAAGAGAGTGAATTCCTGTTTCCTCATGCCTTATATACCTTTCTGTGTCCTGCCACATTACTTTATGGGATTAAAGGTGTGTGTCACCAGTGCCTGTTTCTGTTTCTCTCATGTAGCCCAGTGTGGCCTTGAACTCACAGAGATCCAGATGGATCTTTGCCTCTCGGGTGACAGGATTAAAGATGTGTGCCACCACTGACTGACCTCTATGTCTAATTTAGTGGCTGGCTCTCTCCTCTGATCCCCAGGTAAGCTTTATTGAGGTACACAATATATCACCACATTTCCCCTTTTTTTTGGTCTAAAATAATAAAAGAAGGTTATAACTAATATAAGAAAAACTATATACAATAAGTATATATAATATATACAGGCAATAAATATATCAACAATATCTAGTCTATTTGCATTTGACAAATTCAGAGAAAATACTCCACTAATATAATGACAAAAGTTGAAAAAATACATATATACATAAACCTTATAAATTTTGATGTAAAATTCATACCTTAAGAAAAGTTTTAAAGAGTCAAAATAAAACCAAAGAATTATGAGATTAGTGGCAATAGAATAGTCCCTTAAATTTGGTTTTTCTTCTGTCCCATATCAGGTGGTTTTTCTGATATGAGACAGAGATTTTGCATTTTCTTTTAACAGGCATGTTCGGGTTTAGAGAAGAAGAGAGCCACACTCCAACTCCAAAGCCAGCTTTAATTTTTAATTGAACTGGGACTACATAAAGACCATTTGCATTATATGTCTGTAGAGAATAGCAGAAACAAACATTTAGGAAGAATTATGAAATTTTAGATGTGATATACCAGTAGGCCAATTTACTCTTTTTCTTGGAATACTTTTCTGGATGATTTGTCATTTTTCTTCAGATGTCTCACTTTTCCAGTGTTCTTCAGATTCCTTAGCCTTCATTCTCCTGAAAGACAAAAAAACCCAAACAAACAAACAAACAAAAACCCCAAAAAACAAAAAACAAACAAAGAAAAAACCACCACCACCAAAAACAACAAAAACCAAAAAACAAACAAACAAAAAAACCCAAAAAAACAAAAACCCTTCTCCAAGCCTAACTTTGGGGAGGTTCCCTTTTGGCAAGTTATATCTGGTTAAATAAAAAGCATTTGTTAGTGGTATAAGTTAGTTTAAATTGAATGGTCATGCTGGTTGATGAATTATCACCTCTTCTAATTAAGAGGTTTCTCTTGTTCACATTTAAACTTTATCAATTTTGATGGTATCCATAGCTTTTCTTCTCCTATAGAAACAAAAGCAAAACCTTGTCCCCAATGTAATACATATCCTGGTTCCATTCTGAAGTCAGTGCATCTTTAAAGTATACAGGCTGATTTAATTCTGTAGCTTTTTCTATTATCCAATGTCTCTCTGCAGCTGTTGTTCCTTTCTCATTAGCATCGAGAAAATTCAAAGTTAATAGAGCATTATGTAATTTATTTCTGGGGATTTTTGTTACCCCTTTCTGTTTATTTAGCATATCCTTTAGAGTTCTATTTGATCTTTTTATGACTGCTTGGCCTGTAGGATTGTGTAGTATACCTGTGATATGCTTTATATTGTAATAAGCAAAAAACCTTTTGATTTTACTGGAGACATATGCTGGAACATTGTCAGTTTTAATTTGTACAGGTATACCCATGATGGCCTTAACTTCTAGCAAATGTGTGATTACAGAATCATCTTTCTCTCTCGGAACTCAGAGCAGTTGCCCATTGAAATCCTGAATAGGTATCAATGGTGTGGTGTATATATTTCAGTTTTCCAAATTCTACAAAATGAAACACATCCACTGCCAGATTTCATTCCTCTGAGTACCCTTTAGGTTACATCCTGCTGGTAGTGGAGTTTGATTGTATAAAGAACAATATATAACTCACATCTGATCTCATACCGGTCTCTAGGCCCTTTAGCACAAGAAAATGATGAGATTGACCAACTGTCGATAGGAAATGTGATGGAGGCCTCAGAATTTCATAAAAAACATCATGTAAATAGTAAGGGTTTAAAAAAGGATTTTTCTATAACCTGGCAACAAGCCAATATTATAAGACCTTTTAAGATTCATATTACACCACTGGGCCTGGCTTGAGCATTTGAAAACTAAAGCCCACCTCCAGGGACATACTTCCTCCAACAGGCCACACCTCCTAATAGTGGCACCCCTATGATCCTATGGAGGCCATTTTCATTTAAACCACCACATTCTACTCCCTGGCCCCCATAGGCTTGTAGCCACATCATAAGACAGAAATGCATTCAATCCAGCTTTAAACATCCCCATAGTCTATAAAAGTCTAACCCTGTTTAAAAGTTCAAATTCCAAAGTCTCTTTTGAGACTCATGGCAGTCTCTTAACTGTAATCCCCAATAAAATCAGAATAAAGAAGCGGATCACTTACTTCCAACATATAATGGCATAGGATATGCATTACCATTCCAACAGGGAACACAGTGAGGAAATGCTGGACCAAAGCAAGACTGAAAAATAGCTGGGCAAACTCGAAACTCTGCAACTCCATGTCTGATGTCAAAATGTTCTTCAGATCTCAAATTCCTTTTAGTTTTGTTGATTACAACACACCTTTTCTCCTGGGCTGATTCCACTCCCTGTTAGCAGCTCTCCTTGACAGGTATCCCACAACTCTGGCATCTCCAACATCTTTGAGTCTCCAAGGCAATCCAGGTTTTATTTACCTTTACAGCTTCACATAATGGCCTCTCTAGGCCTCCATTCAGGGACACCCCTGACATATGCCTAGCCCTGGTGGCTTTCCTTTCATGGAGGGAGATTCCATAAACTCTTTCTTGTATCCTTGACTCTAAAGCCAGAACCACATGGCTGAAGCTGCCAAGTTCTGCTGCTTGCTGGGGCTAAAACATGTCCCCCTTGTTCAAATAAATTTTCACAAGTTTTCTGTTTTCAACGGTTTCATTTGCTGTCTAAGTTCAGCTATCCTATAGCTCACTCTGTAGATCAGACTGGTTTTGAACTCTGAAATCCACCTGCCTCTGCCTCCCTATGTGCCACCATGACAGCCCTAAGCTTTTCTTTAATTTTTTTTTTTTTGCACAGATTGGAAGCTTAGCTGGATGAGGTCTTGTCCTGATATCACCAATCCCTTTATTCCATCCAACATTAGTTTTTTCTTCATTCTTTTTATCTTCTTGAACACAAGATTTAGCTCTATTAAACATCATGGTACCCCTTTTCTCTTGAAACTGTACATTTTATATTTTTCTTTGCTCAGATTGCTCTTTTTCATTATAGATCTGCATAAGACTGGCCACTAATAACCACATGACACAGTCAATGTTAGGCTGTTCTACAATCTCTTCTGCCACAGCTGTTCATCTATAACTCTTCAATTTACCCTCAGGAAGACTTTTTGGACAAGGGCAGAAAGCAGCCCCACTGCCAAAATATCACAAGAACAGTCTCTAGGTCCCATATTAAAATTCTTCTCTTCTGAAATCTCTTGAGCTGGGCCCCCACAGCTCAAATTACCCTCACTACCACTGTTTCCATGTTCCTACTAGTATGTCTCATTAAGCCCCACTTAAAGCATTCAATTGCTTTCCTAATCCAAAGCTCCAATATGTTCTATATTCCTTCAAACAGAAGCATGGTTCTGCCTATCATACCAATACCCTATTCCTAGTACCAACTTATGTCTAGTTAGGATTTTTATTGCTGTGAAAAGACACCATGGCCACTTCAATTCTTATAAAGGGAAGCATTTAATTGGGGCTAGCTTACAGTTCAGAAGCTTAGTCCATTACATCATGGCAGGAAGCATGGCAGCATGCAGGCAGACATGGTGCTGGAGAAGTAGCTGAGAATTCTACATCAGGATCCTTAGGCAACAGAAAGAGAGAGACACTAGGTGTGGCTTGAAAAATTTGAAACCCCAAAGCTACTCCCCATGAGCTTATGGGGGCCATTTTAATTCAAACCACCACAATAACAAACCTATAGAAATAAAAGTGATTTCAAATCATATATAATATCCTCACAACAAAAATGTAATTAAGCCAGAAATTTATAATAGGAAGATAATTAAAAAATCTTCATGTATTTAGAAAGCTAAACAATAAAATTCTAAATAATCCATAAGTTAACAAGGTAGCAAAAGATAAAATGAGAAAATATTTTGAATTGTATCAAGTAAAAATAAAATAAACCAAAATGTAGAATGTTGCTAAAGCAATAGTATGTAATAGTATTTTTATGTTAATAAAGAAGAGGCTGTTTTGTAGCTGTTTACTTTGCATTGGAACATTCACTGATGGAGAGAATGGGGAGGCTCATGAGGCTCATGAAACCCTCAGGTCTCATGAGGGCCCTCTTTGACTTTATATAAAAATAAACAGAGCAGAAGAGGTGATTCGGTGGTTAAGAGCACTTCCTGCTGTTTCAGGATTCAGTTTCCAGAACCCACATTAGGTGGCCTAACAACTGTGTCTACTCTAGTTCCAGTGTATCTAATGCCCTCTTAAGGACTCTGAGGGCATCTGCATGCATGTGTTGAGTACACACACACACACACACACACACACACACACACACACACACACTATTTAGGCACATATAAATTCCTGGGGGTGGAGAGAGACTCTTTAGTTGTGTGCTGCCTTCTAGTTGCCCAAGGTATTCTTTATGTTTTGTTTCAAGGAATCATAACCTATGCTGAGGTTGAACATTTTAGTGATGTAGCTGTATTTAAGTTACCTATAGTCTTGTAAATATCTACAACTAACTAATTGGTTTACCAACCAGGACTTGGATGGAATAATTTCGTTAATCTTTTGGTTCTCCATTTGGGATAAATAGACTTAAAAAATTATCTCCCAAGGTGAATTAATACAATGTATTGATGCCTGAACAGGGACCAAGAGAGCCATAGATGAATCTAGAGTGAGATTACATGATTTTTGCTAGGGGAAATAAGACATGTAACTGAGGCCAATTAATCTGAGGGTGGAGTATCCATGAAATAAATCCTGATACGGCTATGCTTTCTCTTGTGGTGTAGAATGGAATGCCTTCTTGCTATAGTGGCAGTTACATGCACCCTTCTATGGGTGATCAGACAAGTAACTGAGTCTGAAATCTGAGTGTAGAGCATACTACTTGGGGGAACCCCAAAGCATACGTTTTCTCTGTGTTTGGGGTGGTAAATGGGGTCTGTTTCATAAGTAGAGGGATGCTCTGAAAACAGTGGGTAGACTGGAGACTATTTTGAAAACCATGAAAGTAGCAAAAATAGGATAGGTTTACAAGCAGACTGTGATGGCATTTGCTTAACTCCTGTTATGGGCAGTGAGACTTGCAACAGAAGCTTCCTCTGGAGGCTTACCAGGGAGAATTTACCCATGGAATGGAGGAATTACAATGGGGAAAACTACATGATACTCTCCTTTGCACTAGCCTCTGATTTGACTGGAAAGGTGGGAAAAGGGTGGGGGTAGGATAGCAGTGTTGGCTGCCATTTCCTACAGCTTTCAGGGTGCAGAGGAGAATACAAATTAGATCTGTGCTTTCTTGAGATTAAAAAAACACCTTGGAATCCCTGAGAAGAACTTGACATTGAGAATGAGGTAGAAATGAGAGAAGCAATACCTCAGGTTCAACCTTTGATACAGAGGAAAGGAAAATCCATGATTCAGCATATAGATGAGAGAGTTAATAATAGCCTAAAAAATAGGAAACTATGACAATCAGGGAATACATTCCTTCTAGACTACTTGAATCAGAAGAAAAATTTTAAAGCGAGAAATGACTTATGCAACTTGGAGAAAGGGATGTCAGTGAGATCATCCTTGCAACCAAGTAGCATATTTACTCATTCCTCCTTGATATAACTACTATATAAACTGAAGCAATATGAGGAAAACCAGTCCTTCTGGATTTACATATGTCCACCATTATGGGCACTTGGTTATCCTAGCCATGTACACATGAATATCAGAGATTAGAAAACAGTAGATAAAGAACAATTGTTATTGAGGGAACTCTGCATGGAGACACAATGTTTGATGTTACCTTAGACCTGGTATGGGGCCATAGCAGCTTTGATAAACAGTGGAACAGGATCTTTATGAGGTAGGTAAGTCTGTGGTGGATCTGAATCAGTGTTTGTATGATACTGAAGTACTAAGGAGGGGATGGCAAAAGGGAAGTCAGATTATGGACCCGTTTGGGTGTTTGGAAGAATATGTGATAAGATTTGTGTCAAGCTGGAGTTCCCAGAAAAAAAAAATGAGAAGCCAAAAATTCTTTGAAACATCTGGAAGTCTTTAAAGCTTGAGAAACAATTCACAGAAGTGTGAATGACAGACTTCTGTAGTCAAAAAAGAAGATTGTTCCAGGGCTTTAGGACTTGGTAATAATCCTTCACCCAGAGTATACTGTGTACATTTCTCTCCTTCAAGAAAATATCCGGAGAGTGTATATGATCTTCACAGTCTAAGGTCCGTTCAGCATCATCAGATGTTACTGATGGAAAAAAACCCAAAAAACCAAAACCAAAACCAAAAAACCCACTGAAGCTGTCCATGGCCCTGGCTTGGATCATGTCAAATCTAGTCAGCCTGTTCAAGCAGCAGTGTAATACTTGAAAACACGGTCTTGTGTCTTGTTGCCAGTAGAAGACAAGCAGTGTGAGCTGACTCACCAAGTCTATTTGGGAGGAATGGCCTCATGGTAGTGCCCAGGAAGAATAGGCTAGATGGTTATGGAGAATTACTGTGAATTATGGAGAGCTAGAAAGGGTTGTGTCCACCATCCACGCTCCTGTACATTACTTTGCTCTTGTTGTTATGATGGAACAATCAGCAGAAACTTTGTTTTCTTGTTTTGATTTGAGGCCTGGTCTCACTGTGTAGACCTCATTGTCCTGGAACTCACTACGTAGACCAGGATGGCCTGCCCTGCCTCCCAAGTGCAGGAATTAAAGATATATATACCATGATTCCTGGCTAACAGTTGATGACATAAGTGATGAGATCTTATTGTGTTGTATTTGGCCTTGCTAGTTTTTTTCTTTTCTTTTTTACTTTTTCTTTCTTTTTTTTTAGTATCTGCTTAACTACTAAATAACAAGATTATCACCACTTGCTTAGAAAAGATAGCAGTAGTTTTTTTTAAAGATTTATTTATTTATTATATATTCAGTATTCTATCCACACACCAGAAGAAGGTACCAGATCTCATTAGGTGGTTGTGAGCCACCATGTGGCTGCTAGGAATTGAACTCAGGACCTCTGGAAGAGCAGCCAGTGCTCTTCACCTCTGAGCCATCTCTCCAGCCAGATAGTAACAGATCTCTAGAGAACTTATATACTGTCTGTAAAAGGGTTTCATTATATAATATTGAACTGACTGTCTTGTAGATTTGGAAAAGCATCAGGTAGAATAGTTAACACAGCAGTTAAGGAATTTAAGTAAATGCACCCCACATGAAGAGAAAAGGGCACTTTCCTGAGTCATAAGTTTGTTGGATAAAAATCCCAGAGTCATATGTGAGCTACTTCATTATGAATTATTGATTAGAAAAGCTACAGAAGGCCTCAACGTGATATAGGCTATTGCCACTGAGGTTGGTTGCATGTCAGAACTAGATGGAAAGTCCCTATTGCTGAAGATATCATATATTCTGATTTCAGGATATGGAGACATATTCATCCTTGTTGGCTAGTGTTCATGGTGCTAAAGGATGGTTTGCAGGGTTCTGGAAATAATTACCAACATCTCTCCTTCTGAGCTCTGCTCCTGGCCTGTTAATGCCATCAGCATATGAACAAGGTGGCCCAACAGATGCAATAGTGTCACACTACTATGAGTGCAACCAATAATTTCTTGATTGGATTTTAGGTCTTCTCAATAGGAGGGAGCCTATGTTTGGTACTGTAAGGTCAGGTAACAAACAAAACAAAGCAAAACCCTATGGCCAAAGGCTTGGAAGCTAGCTCAGTTGGTGAAGTGTTTACCATACTAACATGCTCACATGAGTCCAGTCCCCTCAACCCACATAATCCTAGCCTACCTGGGGAGGAGGAGGAGGCTGGTAGATCCCTGGGGATTCTGGTCAGCCGGCCTAGCTTACTTGACAAGTTTCTAGCCAGTGAGAGACTCTGTTTCAAAATGAAGGTTAATAGTTTCTGGGGAACAACAGGACAACACTTGAGGCTGCCCTCCAGCCTCCACACACTTTTTTATCCACACATACAGGAACATGCACACACACACACACACACACACACACACACACACACACACCAAGCAAAACAACAACAAATTCCTGTGTCTGAGGAAGTTATACGCCCAAGCTGGTAGATTGCTGCGATTGTCTATTTAAATAGATATAAGGTGTCTGTCAAATGCCTTCTAAGCCTTTATGTTTACTCCTATAGATCGGTGCTACTGTTGTCAAGGGCAGCTTCTTTGTGTAGTAGGTGACAGTTACTATAGAGACTAATAACTAATCAAACTTCTAAGAATAAATGACTGTCACTGTGATATAGCAGCCCAGGGATTCAGTCATAAATGGAAGAAAATAATCATACATATATATCCTCTAGTACTTGGAGAGCATTGTAGAGAAAAGGGCAAACACATAAGAAACAGACTCGGAGGTAGAATGTTGGCTGCTCTTCCTGGGTTGGAACATTTCTTCATAGAGAGATTGGAGAGGTTCAGGAAACTCGCAAGACTCACACAGTCCTCCCCCTTAAAGTAATATAAGCTGTAAATAATTACTAGCAGACTCCTCAGTAGTCCATCTGCCCGAAAGTTGCACATGTGTTTTCCTGAGTTGTTACCTGTGCTGGTTTGGGACTTTAAAGTGACTCAGCTGCTCTGGAGTCACCCGTAGCCTGGTAAGTAACCTGTTTGCCCCGTGTATCTGTAGCTGACTCTATGAACTCATTGCTTTACCGTGCAGGGTTTGGATGCACCATTTCTTTGGTTTGTCATTGCTTCATCTGGGCTGCACAGCGTTTTCTTTTTTATCTCACCAGGAAAATTCATACAAGAGCGCCAAATTCATTTTCTAAGCCTTAAGAACTGAGAGGGGAAAAAAAAGCAGAACAAATTAAATCTCAGAGAAAACAAAATGGAAAGAAAATTAAAGACAGGAGTGGAAATCAAGGACAGACATTAATACCAGAAAATACAGAAAAAAAAAAAAAGAAAAAGAAACCAAAATCTGGTTGTTTGCAAAGACTGATATTATCAAAAAATATCTGACAAGACTGAGAAAGAAAGGAAAATAGAAGACATAAAATTACTAATATTGTATATGAAAGGGAAAACATTACTGATGTTTTCAGACATCAGACAGGGAAAGGACAAGGTACTATTGCAACAGTTCCATATATGCCGACATGTTTGATAGCTGGGGGGATGAATACATTTCCCCAAAGACAGAAATTATCATAGCTTATAAGTAAAAATATATAATACAGATAATCTTGTTGCCTATGAAATAAATTAATAGTTAATTTTTATTTAATAAAATTTTAAGAAAAAAAATGCAAGTCTATGCAAACTCTTCCAGGGAGTAAAGGGAAGATTTAATACATTCTACCTTGATACAAACACAGGAAAAAGCACCACCAATAAAGAAACTAACAATCAATATATATCATAAGTGAGGTGCTAGAGTCATCAATAAAAAAATTAGAAAAACAAAATAATACATCATGACCAAATGGGTTTTATTCTGCATGTGTAAAAATGATTCAGCATTTTAAATCAATCAGCATAATTCATCATATCAGAAGAGTAGTGGAGAAAAATCACATAATCTTTATCATAGATGCTCAAACCTCTCATTTTACAAAATCCAGTGCCCATTCATGGTTTAAAATAACAGCAACGGAAACAGTACCAAAATTTGCAGTGAATTAACAGAACTTCATCTGCCTGATACAGGACATGTATGAAAACTATAAAGCTTTGTTGTGAATATTAGTTGAAGACGTGTTACATTTGTTTATGCTGTAGAACATTTGTTTAATGATGCCAGGATGTGTTGCATTCTTTTATGTTGTATTTGTTTAACTCTGTGAAGCTGTGTTACTTTGCTTGCCTAAAACACCTGATTGGTCTAATAAAGAGCTGAATGGCCAATAGCAAGGTAGGAGAAAGGACAGATGGGGCTGACAGGCAGAGAGAATAAATGTGAGCAAAATCTGGGAAGAGAGATTGAGGAGCGAGAAAAGGAAGAGAGGAGGACCTAGGGCCAGCCACCCAGCAACAAAGCAAGCCATGGAGTAAGAAGTAAAGAAAGGTATATAGAATAGAGAAAGATAAAAGCCCAGAGGCAAAAGATGGGATAATTTAAGAAAAACTGTCTCGCCGGGCAGTGGTGGCGCACGCCTTTAATTCCAGCACTCGGGA
>CABHPP010145215.1:33186-52984 GCA_902168425.1 Peromyscus attwateri
GAAATAAGCCAAGCTAAGGCTGGGCATTCATAAGAGAGAATAAGACTCTGTATGATTTATTTGGGAGCTGGGTGGTGGACCCCACAAAGAGCCAAAGAATAATAAAGGCCACCAACAGAGCTTGTGTCAAACTGAATCTTCTCTCTCCTAAGATGGAAACAGAAGCAGCCTCCACCCATCACTCTCAGCGCTACACCCGGACTTCTGGCCACTGCAGGAAAGCAGAGACAAGGAATTGTGTGTGAACACGGCAATGTGGTCGAGCACCAAGTGTGCTCTATGCTCAGTGAAAGGAACCATATAAAAGGCTACGCACTGTGTAACTGGTATGACATTCTGGAAAAGCCAACATTATAAGGGCAGAAAACAGACCACATTGTTGGCTGGACCTGCACGGAGAGTTGGGCCCCAAAGCAACAGAGGAGTTTTGCAGGACAATAAAATTGTTCCTTGTCCTATTTTTGACACATATTACACAACTGTATATATTTGCTACAACCAGTAGAGTGGATTTTGAGAAAGGATTTATTTTCCGATGTTCATGTTTCACCTCAATAAATATGTCTCACAAAAAAGAAAACCCCACTGATAGAAATTTTTTGAATTGTGTCCCGGTTTTTTTTTTTTTTTTTTTTTTTTTTTTTTTTTGTCTCTTGTTCTGTGACTACATATTTTTTCCCAGAAATCTCCATGTATTTCTACTCTTTGTCATTCTGAGATTTTACAAGATGATTAATTTCATCTGCTTTTGAGAAAAGATGGGGGAAAAAGTCCTGAATACCCTCCACATATTAGCAGAGTGGCCCAGGACAGTACAAATTCAGACTCCATATTTTTTCTAAGGAAGTTCAAAGAAGGTTTGTATCCCTTGCAGGACAGTCTTGAGAGGTGTATGGAAATAGATAGTCCCCTCAACTACCCCGAGAAAATCAACTTATTTTCTCAATGATATTTTTATATACTTGTTGAACACTATCTACCCATTTTTTGGACATATAGTTGTAGGCACTTGTCTGGCTAATTGTAGTTAAATCATTCAAGACTTTAATCAAGATAAATAGCAGTGCTCATCTTCCCTCATGTTTTGAGATTACAGTTTCCAACCTTTCCCTTTTAATACTTATAATGATGCAGATTATGATTTGAGAATTAATTATGCAGTGTTAAGAGCCAGTGATGTCTTATTTCATTTGAGTTTTGTTTCATTTGAATTTTTTCATTCCCACATAATAACGTTTAATGGCACCAAGGTGATCCTAGAGAACACAGTATCACATTTGGCTTATTTTAATACCTCAGACTCCAGAAGGACACCCAGAAAATGACTTAAAAAGAAGGGCTGTGAATGGTAGAACAGACTTATAATGCTCGCACTTAGTTGGGAACAGGAGGCCCCCAAGTTCAAAGCCAGTCTGGACTGAAATAAACAAAGTAATACTTTTCCTCAAAACACCAAGAGAGAGGGGGGAAGAAAAAAAGGAAAAGGACTACGTGATTATAATGTAGGATAGAGATGGAATTCACTTCTTTTGTACATGTCTAAAACCTGGAATGTGAACTAGGACTTAGGAGTAATTGAGAAAGTGGCCAGGATGCTTGGGGCTGAACGCTGGATGTGGTAAACACAGCAGATCCAACCACTGTGCCATTTCTTTCCTCACAGAGCGCAGCTTGAGCAGAAGCCTCCCGCTGAGTTATAATTTACCTCAAGTCCCCTTCCTTCTGACATCTGATGAAGTGACAAAGAATATGTGAAGAAAGTGAGAACACAAAGAGCAGGACGGTTCTCAAAGTGCGATGTGTTTTCCACGATCAAAATCAAAGCAGATTCAGAGGGGAGGTCATCAATGGCAGCACCGTGACTAACACAGCATCTGAAATAATACCAGTGATAATTAAAAACATTTCTTCCGGAGACATTTCAAATGTAGGGAGCTCCTCTCTCCTCAGGAAACTTCACAGTGTTTTTGTTGATGACAAACGGGTGCAATAAAAATAAAGACACATTAAAATGGATTTTTTTTTTTTTTTTTTTTACAATTGTGATCCTTAAACACTTAGCATTGCTATGGAAAAGATGCAATAGACTTATATATCCATGCCATCTTATTTTAGCATTGTTTTACAAACAACTGAGAATGCCCAACAATCGCCCATGTTAGAAAAAAACCTCAAAACATGTATTCTGTGAATGAATTAGGTTGAAAATACTCATAAAATCCAGGAGGATTTTAGAGATATTGTTTGCCTTTTCTTTTTAAATTAGAAAAACTCTTAGTCGCTTCTATTACCTTATTTGGAAATTTTTTTTTTAACTTACCGAAGAGTTAGAAATTGTAATGAAACTTCAAAAGGAGGAAGATTATATGATTTGATATGAAGATGATGACTTTGAAGCTAAAGCAGTGAGAAGAGAAAGTACAAGAGGCATATTTCAGCATCATATACAATCTGTGGTTGGAGTTTATGAATTACTGTGTACATAACTGAACGCAAGGACATCACAGAGTGAGAATATGAACCATTCATGATGCTCATTTCTATTTTACCATTCACTGTTGTCGTCAGGCTAGCATTCCCATTACAGCACGCTCTAGTCCTGGAAGATTAAAGCCACAAATAACTTTACAGTGCATTCTAGAAGCTTCCAGAAAGACCCACCAACTCTTTAATAGAAAGTCTCTGAAACGGTTTAATCCTCTAAAGTTACAGGACTCTCTGCTTCAAAATCTCTGCCTTGCTGTGTCTACTGCTAAGAGAACATTTCTGAAATATCCTAAATTTAATTATAAGGGCCACAGGGTGGGAGAATAATAAGAGTACTTAATCGGTTTAATCAGTTAACTAATTTGGGACAAATCCATTCAACATTCTCGAAGGCATTTTAAAACCTCCACTCAAACCCCAGGTGACCAACCACCGGGCAGCATCCACCCCACTTACAACTCTAACTAGAAGCAACAATTACTTCTCCTTTTGGACTGCCTGCTCTAGAACCTTCCCTGTGGAGCTGTGAGGCTCCTGGCCCTGGAGGTTGAAAGTTCCCCATGCTGAGAGGTTTCACACAGCTTCCCTTGTGTTAGAGAGGAAAGGACTAGTGGCCCAGAAAGAGATCTCACAGCATCTCTTGACTCTTAGCTAAAATCTACACATTTCCTGGCATTTATTTCACTTTTCCTGTAAATTGGAAACTTCCTATATTACAGAATAAAGAGGAATTGGTGGTTTTTGGTTTCATTCATTCATTCATTCATTCATTTGTTTTTATTCCTTTCCAGTCTGGCCAGAACAGTGAAACTACGTCTTTTTTTTTCTTTTCTGTCTTTCTTTTTTTTTTTAATTTTTTAAAAAAATTTTATAGCAGTTCTGAATCCTGGGTATTCTTTTGAAAATGTAGGCACTAAAATGAACTTGCAAGTCTTATCCCTCTCACAGCTATGGATGTTAGATTTTTGTCTTGTTTGGTAATACCAGTTTCATATTATTCTGACCCTCTTATTTACAATGTAGATTCATCGTGTAAACAAGTTATGGATTTGTGTGAGTTGCTTGTCTCTTTGCTGTGACAAAGTATCTTAGGGAAGGAAGGGCCTATTTTGTCTTACAGTTCCAGGGGGACAATAGAGTCCATTATGGCCAGGAAGTTATGGCAGCAGGAGTCGGAGATGACTGTCACATTGTGTCCACAGTCAGGAAGCAGATGGTCACGACTGCTTTTGTTCATCTCACTTTCTCATTTCCATTCGGTCTTGCACCTCTGTTGCTGTGATAGAAATACCATGACCAAAATCGACTTGGGGAGGAAAGAGTTTATTTCAGCTTACAATGACACGGTACACTTCTCCCTTACTGAGGAAAGACAGGAAGGAACTCAAGCAGGGTAGGAACCTGGAGGCAGAAGCTGATTTAGATTTAGTCGTGAGGCAGGGCTGTTTCCCGGCTTCCTCATGGCGTACTCAGCCTGCTTTCTTACAAGACCTGGGACCACCAGTCCAGGGGTGGCACTGCCCCCAGGGAGCTGGTCCCTCTCATATCTATCATCAGTCAAGAAAATGTACCATAGGCTTGCCCACAGGCCAATGTGGTGGGGGAATTTTCTCAATTGAGGTTCCCTTTTCTCAGGTAACTATAATTTGTGTCAAGTTGACATAAAAACTAGTTAGCGTATGGACCCTTTGTGAACTTGACACAGAAACACATTGCAGATAAACCATAACCATTTCTTTCTTGTTCATCCCCAAGATTTCATATTAATGTCAATGTCACAATATAAAACATTCTTTTAAAAGTCCCACAGTTTTTACAAACTCAAACACCTTAAAAATTCAGACTCTTTAAAATGTCCAAAGTCTCTTTCAAAGTTCAAGCCCCTCTAAAATAGCCCAATAGTCCTTCTAAAACTCCAAAGTCTCTTGACTGTGGTTTTCTGCAAAATAAAAATAAGAAGCTAAGCACTTCTTATTCCAAAAGGGAAGAACCAGGGCACAGGCACAATCAGATCAAAGCAGAACCGAAGTCCTGTAATAGTGTGAAGTGCAGTGTCAGACTTCTAGGACTCGCAATCTGGCTCCAAGAGGCTTGCCATAACATATGCAGCTTGTCTCCTAGGCTCAGGCTGGCTCTACTCCACAGACGGTGGTCCTTAATAGTTGTCCCATGGCACTGGCATCTCCAAAATGCTGGGGTTTCCTGCTGCTACTGGGCTGTACTTTCACTGATAGTTTCTCTGGGCCTCTCTTCAGGGACTCTGGCCTTTCCACACTGCCAAGCCTTTAATATTTTTGGAGGTCCAGGAAACCCCACTGGCTAACAACTAAAAATGGTGTAAGTATGACTCTTATTGGGGGTTTTATTTGGTAGCATAGGATGTCTAGTTGGGATATTATTGACACTATTACATAGTAACTCGGTTTAAACTCATTTTATGTAAGTGTATATTTTAAGAAGCTTCTACAGTAGTGTGTTTCCACATGGCTTTTCAAAAAGGCTTTTATTGTTACTTATCCTTTCCCATTACAAATGAGTCTTTTTGAACACGGAGACTGAGGGACAGGTGATATTTTGTGATGAAGTTTGTCTGAGTATAGCAGCATCCCTTCCGTCTTTTTGTGATGTGAGTTTTGTGCTCCTCTTTGGTGGATCTGATCTTTGGGTGAATAAGACTGTCAGAGGAAAGTGCCTCCCTACATTCTCCGGAGCCTCCAATTAGAACTAATCAATATCTTAGGGTATCACAGTTAGGGGCAACATTCTTTTCCAGATAATTTTTCCATTCAGATCTTTAAATGTTGAGTTTTTTTTTTTAATTTTTCCCCTTTATTGGAATAAAGAACTCTTTCTAGGAATTGTTTTTGATTATGTGGTCATATCAGAAAAAAAGTATCATTAGTGGAAATTCACCTTATTAATAACTCTATAATTTGACTATCTCTGTGGTTTAAATTATGCTTTTCCTCTCTCCTAAGATAGATAGGGGATAATTATTACCATCTCTTACTGGAGAAGAGACCAGACTGCTAATGGTTGTGTCTTCAGAGGAAATAGGGTGGATCCAAAGATTGCTGAAAGAAAGAGTTGATGAAAGTAGATTCCAAAAGGCCAGCTTCATCCTTGACTTCTCTCTTACTGCTCCTTAAGGAGACTATTTCTTTCCAACACTGTCCTAGAAATAGAAATGTAAAATTCTGAAATCCTTTCCTAGGGGCTTGACAATGAATGGTAGAGAACCAATGCTGAGCATGGTCCTGGGTTACAGCTATGCCTTAGTCAGCGCAGGACGCCATAACAAATGCCACAGACGGTGTGGCTTAAGCAGGAGCCACCCTTGTCCGTAGATACAGAGCCTGGGAAATCTGAGATTCAGGCGTCAGTCTGAGTTCTGGAAACTGCCTTCTTAACTGTATCTTCCAATGGTGAGGCTAGGTAGAGGGAAGTTTTCTAATTATTCTAAATTTAATCACAAGGACTGTGCCTTCATGATTTTGTCTGCATGGGGCATGGTTAGGCTTAGGCTTAGGCTTAGGGTTAGATTCCCCATTTAGATAAAAAGATTAAGATACAGGACTTAGGCAAGTCTCAAAGACTCTAAGCTATTTGGAAAAATATCACTTTAGAACAGTGGTTTTTCAACCTGTGGGGTGTGACTCCTTTGGGGGTCACATATCAGATATCCTGCATATCACATATTTATATTACAATTAATAACAGTAGCAAAATTACAGTTACGAAGTGGCAACTAAATACTTTTATGGTTGGGGACTCACTACAAACTGAGGGACTTTATTAAAGGGTCTTAGCATTTGGAAGGTTGAGAGCCACTGCTTAAGAATGTAAGTTTTATTTACTTAATACATTATGTAAGTTTTCAGGAATTTATTAGGGAAATATTTCTAAAGTAGATTATACACTAAGTTGTCTCCTTAATTACAGAGGTTTGAACATTATTTAACCTTTTCTTGATGACTCAAGGTTATCATTATGCACATCAGTGATCATTATGCAAAGCAATGATGCCTCTAGGGGCCATCTGGGCACATAATGCTGTTCACTTTCACTTCATTATTCTCAGATTGCTATGATTTTTGTGTTTGTATCCACCCTTAATTGCCCTTTATTGTGTGGGCATTATTATACCTTTTTTCCTCTTTTATCAATGTATAGTATATCTAATTAAAGTAGAACCACCCCCCAATAAAACTCTCTTGATTGATTATAATTGGATGTGATCTTAAACAACACAAAGAGTTATAGATAACCTGAGTGTGGTTATGTATACTTGCATCAGAAAGGTAGACTAATTCTAACTCAGGAGACTTGGTGACAATAACTGGATGCTTGTCTTTTTCTTGTGTATACCAACCCCGCTCATGTTCCATTTAAGTGAAATAGCTGGGATAGTGTTGCTGATAAGTGATAAGCAGAGATGAAAGAAAGTACAATGTAGTTATCAGTATCACAGCCATCCCACAAAGACGAACGGCCATGCATCATGTGCCAACCTACATAACAGCCAACTATCCCTTTTCTTGGACTGTTAGCCTAAGTTTTCATTCAGCTAGTGATTTTAATTTTAATGAAAATAAAATTATTGTAGGAATACATTAATCTGATACCAGACTCTTTAATACTTCAATATCAGTTTTTCCTTTTTTTTTTTTAAGTCATTTTATAGTTTCTGAAGTACTTTCCAAGAATCTCCTTGATTCTTACCAACATCTTCTACTCCAGAACTATGCATACTGCACCTTCACCCAGGGACATTTATTTTCCTACAAACTGTGAGATTCCATGTATCTGATATCCTTTTCGCATGTCAGCGATGCAGCAATCGCGAGCAGTTGTCGCGGGAACTGTCCCACTCAGATGTAAAAAATGACTGTGGTGCCAGGACTACAACTCAATGGGTCAAGTGCTTGTCGCACAAACACGAGGACCCGAGTTTGGATCCCCAACAAACGAAGAGCTTGGCATGGAGGCACAGGCTGTACTTGTGTGATAGTTTGCATGGGATGCCCTCCCCCAGTCTTGAGTATTTGGAAACGTGTTCCCCAATATGCAGTGCTGTTTAGGTGGCTTAGGATGCCTGTCCTTGCTGGAGGAAGTATATCACTGGGTGTTGGCTTTGAGAGTTTAAATACTCGAGCCACCCACCTAGAGTTCATTCTTTCAGCTTCTTGCTTGCAGTTCAAGAGGTGAGCCCTCAGCTTCTGCTTCACCTGCCATGTCTGATGCTTATTGCCACACTTTTCCTCCACGATGGACTCTTATCTGTCTGGTATCAAAGTCAAATAAACCCTTCCTCTTGTAAGTTTCCTTGGCCACTGTGTTTCATCATAACAACAGTAAAGCAATCAAGACAGTCTGGTGGTGACAAAGAGAATCCCAAGATTTACTGGCCAGCCAGTCTAGACAATCAGTGAGTCTGACGTTCATTGTGAGGCCATTTGTCAAAAATTACAGTAGAGAGTCGTAAACCAAGATGTTGACATCAGTCTGTGGCTCTACACCAACATTCATGGGTACACACACACACACACACACACACACACACATTTTGTTTGGAAGCTTTTGGGTGTTCAGTGAATTTCAGAGTAGCCTTGTTGCATTATCAGTAATTTAAAAAAATTCTCTCTCTCTCTCTCTCTCTCTCTCTCTCTCTCTCTCTCTCTCTCTCTCTCTCTCTGTGTGTGTGTGTGTGTGTGTGTGTGTGTGTGTGTGTGAGAAACACACACATATAGGTCAGAGAACAATCTGCAGGGTTGGATCTCTCCTATCAAGTGGGTTCCAGGGATGGAATTCAGGCATTCTTGCCCTCAGAGCCATTTTCCCAGGCCTATTCAGTAATATTTTAAATATCTATCTATCTATCTATCTATCTATCTATCTATCTATCTATCTATCTATCTATCTTATCATAGAGTTCTTACCAAGTTTAAAGGCTGTCCCAGGCACTGGACCTTCAGCAGTGAGTTGGAGAGAGAAACAGTGGAGGCTGGAATGGTGAAGAGCATCCCTTGATCTGACTCAGTTTATATATGAAGATAAGCTGTGATGAGAAAACAACAGAATCAGGAATGCTGTGTTCATCTTCACCTCATCCTTCTTCCCAAGTTATGAAATCCTAGAAGAACTTTCTGATCTTCTGCAGTAGGATATAAAAACCCACATGATAAGCATGTCCCATGCCTGGAGAAAAGGAGCTGGAGACACAGAAGAATGGGAACAAAGCCCTTTGTCACCCCCACCCCCACTTGGTGACTGTCTCCTTCGTTTGTCCAGTGATATATCTCTACATACACCAAAAGTCGCAGAAAGACTACATAGTTTGACCCATTTTTACCATACATTTGTTTTCTGTTGAAGACTCCCAGGTCATATAAAACTTACATTAAATAAATTTATGTGCCCCCCTCTGACTTTGTCTTTCTATTTAGTTTTTGTTGTTGTTGTTTGTTTGCTTTGGTTAAAGGGCTTCAACCACTGACATATGTATCAGGCTTTTTCTTTTGGACCACCAACCAGCTCCTAAACTACGATGCGGAGACTTCTTATTAGTTATGAATGCTCAGCTTAGGCACTTTTCTGGCTAGGTCTTTTAACTTAAATTAACCTGTTTCTCTTTATTTACCTTTTCTTGGGCCTTTTTATTTTCTTTCCTTCTGTATATCTTACTTTCACTGCTTCTCATGTCTGCTGGCTGTGGCTGCCTGGCTTTTTGCACCAGGCATGTCCCTTTCTTTCTCCCTCAATCTCTCCTCCTCCTTCTCTCATCCCCTTTCAGCCTAGATTTCTCCTCCTATTTATTCTCTCTGCCTTCCAGTCCTGCCTATCCTTTGTCTGCCCAACTATTGGCTGTTTAGCTCTTTATTAGACCAATCAGGTGCCTTAGGCAGGTAAGATAAAAACAAATGCAACACTTCTTTACATAATTAAACACACATCCTTACATTGTTAAACAAATGCAGCATAAACAAATGCAATGCACTTTTACACAGTTAAAGTCATATTCCACAGCATAAACAAAGGTAACATACCTTTGCCTAGTTAAAATAACATTCCCCAACAGACATAGGATGGGTGAGGGTTGGTTATGTCTTCTTCCCTCCCTTGTGTGTATAAACTAGTGAGTAGATTCCTTCAGACATGCGAATCCAGAGACTCATTGCTTTTCTGTTTCTATGTGTTGGTTTAGGAGAACCTGGCAGAGAGGAGGAGTTTGAAGTTGTAGTGAACATTGTGTTCTAGATACCAGCTCTTGTTTTCTTCCTCCTTCTGGATTTGCACCTGTTAAACTTTACATGTGGCTTTGCAGGTGGTGGTGGACTGTAATGGAAGACAGAATCAACTGAGAAAGGTATTCATGTTTAGAAGACTGTGATTTTTGAGTAGAGACCATAAGTTTTGGAACCAAAAAAATCTCTTCATATTCAGGCTTTTTGACTTCCTGTCTGGGTGATCACATTACTTCAACATGCTTCATCTTGGTTTCCTCATCTGCAAAAGAGCTATTTTCCCTAATGGACATATAGTTATTAAATAAGAGCTATGCAGATATGCTCACCACTTAGTAGTGCAAAATAGTTCATTCCTTTTTTTTTTTTTTTGCTGATGACTAGTTGAGTGATTTATATGTGCATATATGTGAGAAATTTCAAATTTGCAAGGCATTAAGAGGTTGGCTGATTACTCTAATATCCTTTTTGCATGGCAGCCCATGACCTTGGCAATGCAACCTATGTCTTATATAAAGGAATCCTCTATCATACAAATCAAGTAGCTTAAGATTCAATCTAAGGATTGATTTGCACCTTGGAAATCCATGTAACCTGTGCTCTTTCAGTTGAGTAATGATGATAAGTAGACGATGCAGTGACTAGTATTTTTAAAACCTTTTCATTGCAATAAAACTGTTTTTAGGTATTCCACTGTGTCTGTTTCATCTACTGAAAACAGTCAAAATAGACTTACTCTTTTCAATAGGAATGTGAAAATACACATTGCAGTTTCTAACTGTTAGGTTGATGTCATATGATTTAGAGTATAGAACAGACATATGTAACTAACAGCCTGGATTTGACTGCTTAAAAATTTCAAATGGCTATACATAATGGATAGATACATTACACTTAAGCCAAGAGGGTGCTCACTCAGTAATTTAAAGCATCAATATCCTAGCAGTATTTATTAAGGGGGGGGAAATGTGTCTCTCATCTTCTTGCTTCAAAATATAATCCATGAAAAATTGATTCCTATATGAGCGATGGATGCACTTATTAATACTGTAGAATTGTGTGCCCGACTCTTTTGAGGTAAACACATGGGGAAGGAGATCAGGAGCAAACTGGAATGTCACTCAAGGGGCAAACCTGATTGAAGGATTCAGGGTGACACGAGAAGAGAGTAGCATAAAAGACAGAGGTCATTTCTTTCTCTCCCCCTTTCCTGGCTTCTTATGCCTGAGTAAGATGGCCTGAGTGTGCTCAAGGCAGAGAATAAGGACAAGGATGTGCCTTTCCCTTTAGAGCCTTGGTCCTCACCATGTGCTGAATTGGTTATTGGTTGGCTGGGAAGTTGCAATAGTGTTTTGTGGCTGGTGGTTGTGAAATGTTCAGGAATCTTGTGTGCCAGTGGTTATACAGCCATCATTAAAAAGTAAATTCTCCTAACAAGCCATTGCATGGATGTGTTATGTTGAAAAGTTCAGTTCGATGTGAAGAGAAACCAGAGTAGACTCTGCTATCTTAAAATACAGACAGCAAGCACTTAAAAGTTCAGCACTTGTTGATTACTTTGCTCTCTGCGGCCATTTAGGTCTACCATGCTTGCAGAAGAACCACACTACAGTGTGCTCTTGCACATCTCTTCTCAGCTGTCATCAGGAGCATCATCTCACTTGAAATTAGCCATGGGAGAAATACTTTATACCAGCTATGTTGGCAAAGGCTGGGAATCAGGGATTCTTTTTTTTCTTTCTCTTTTCTGCAGACCTGATTAGGCTACTGGATATGAGCGAGAATGCTGTTTGACACAGGACTGGAACAAATTTAGAAAAAATAATATTTGACAGGGAAAATTTTCAACCATACATACAAATAGCAAATATTTTACTAATTATTCATAAATACATGTTCTAGCTTCAATCATTATCAATACTTTGTCAATCTTCTTAATCTCTTGCTCCTATATTTTCTCTAAAATATTATATATATAAGTCAAGTTTCAGTTATCATATAGTTTTTATTTGAAAACACTTCAATGTGTGGCTATAACGCTTAGGCATTAAAAAGTAAAGGCATAACCACTTTTTATCATATCAAAAAATCCTAACGGTGACTTCATGCTATTCTTTAATACTAGCCCATGCTTAAATTCCAGATTGTTTCAAAGGTGGCTCTTTAGAACTGGATTGTTTGAATTAGGAGCCAAACATGTGAACTGGTTCTTTTAATAACTGAAAGGGATGGGAAAGTTATGAGCTCTGTCTGAGATGTCATTAAAGAGCAGGACAGGACAATTTGACAGAACATAGTTCAAAGTAAAGATTAGAGAAAAACAAAACTGTTTCATGTTTATGTCCCACAGAGATCAGACTCTTCAATAAACTGGTTATATAACGATGGGCAAAGTATGTTCTATGCTTGGGGGAAAAAAGCACACAGCCTAGGGTAATAATAGCATTTAACATTTAGGGAGCTGTGGATTCTTTTGATGTTTGTAGACTCATTTTTCCTACATATTCCGTAGCAATACACAGAATTGTGTATTCAATTTAAGTTTTTAAATGTGCAAAACTCATCTTAAGCTCAATGGGAACAGAATTAAGTGCTGGACTCAGAAGGGAGGAAGATGGTGTGTAAATGAATGATTGGATCCAATGTGCTAAGTTATATAGTCAAACATACACCAAGTGGTACTAGAGCACAGGGCAAGAAGGTGGCCTGTTTTTTCTATAGGGAATGACGTTGGAAGAAGTTTGACATTTTGATTAAGATTTAACCAATCAAAGATGGTGACTGGGGTTGCCTTGTCAACACCGGATGTGATGGGAGATGGTGATAAACAGACAGCTTGGCCAAGAGGTCAAGAGCCAAAGGGCCTCGGGTGAAGGAGTTAATTTTAAATTGTTTCAGTTGTTGCAGGATTTCAAAGTGGTGAGTGACATGGTCAGATTTTCACATGAAAAAGTTCAATGGAGCAACAATGTATAGGGAAAGACTGATAAGGAGACTGGATGCAGTGAACTCCGGATGGCAGCTAGTATAGTAACGAAGTTAATAGTGATAGTGTCTAGACTATGACTTCATATCAAAGATTCTACTAAACTGACTGGACAGCAAGCCCCAGGGAGGCTCATGTTTCAGCCTCGTCAATGCTAGAATCTCAGGTGTATATCACTGTGGGTTTTATGTGGGTGCTGGGGATCCAGTGCTGGTCCTTGTACTGCAAACTGAGCCATCCCCCAGCCCCATGATTGAAATTTATTCAAGACTTAACCCAAGATTTAGTATTTGAAAAAAATTATGTAGTTAATCTGACCTCATCTCCAAACTGTTGATGCCTCTAAACACAAATTTCATTTCACCTACTCCTTGCTTCAGATATTTTAATAGCTTCCCATTTCCTTAAGACAAAACCCAAATTTGGCTTTTCCTGTCTAAGTTGTTGTTATTACTCAATGCAGATATTGACTATTCCAGAGGTTGTTTCATTACCCTTCAGGGACATGTCTCACTGGTGTGGAAAATAACATGATGAGACTTTATTTATCTGCATTTCCCTCTAATAACCAGCTTACTGGTAAACCACTTGCATCACTTATTGATTCAGAAGACAAAGGTACTGTGGAATGGAACTGAAGACCTACTGTGTACCAGGGAATTTGACATAAGGTAAGCCCCAGTGAGAAGAAAACTAAAGTAAGACTTCAAAATTGCTCTATCATAATTGTATCTTTGATCTTCAAGGGTCAAACTGCTAAATAAACTGTGTTCTTAGGTCTGAAATAATCAGGCTTCTATTTTCCTTAGGGTGATTATCTAGTTCTCTGAGACAGCAAAATGACCATTTTTGTGAAGCATTTTATGCCCGATGCTCATTTCCCAAAAGGCTGTCTCTTTAACCCATCCTCAACTTGGTTTTTTGTGCCCAAGAATGAGATATGAGACTCTAAATTAAGCATCTAGGATGAAGGCGAGAAAGACAGCATGGGAGCTGAGTGAGAGAAAAACAATGTATAATTTTACCTTAGAAAGGCAAGGTGTGAAATCAGCAGAGCAGGTCATTGAGTCATGCTAAGTCTGTGCTGTGCTGTTGGGACACATCTTACGAAACGTGTTAATCTAATGCTAGGCACACCATGAAAGCCTGCCAGTCCAAAATGATGGTCTATCTTCAAGGGACTAGAGCTGTGCATTTCTTAGAAGCATTGATCAATGTAAGTGCAGGTCGATAAAGGTTTTGCCTTTGCATTTAAATGCTAATCAATCACATTTTATTAAAAATTTAAGACAAGAGTGAGAATGGAAAAGGGTATAAGTCTGTGCTTGTGACAAAGAAGTCAAGTTGAGATCCATTCCAAAATGATATGGATGTTTCAGGATGGTTGGAATGCTGGGTACTCATCAACAAATATCACAGGTGCTAGTGATAACCTGGGATTAGAATGAGACAGAGTTTATTGACAGATCTCTACTCCGTCTTTTCAAATGTCTGGGCAAATCAGCATGTGTTCATGCTTTCTATTAATCATCCCAAAAATGGTTACAGAAAAAATGGTTATAATTTTAAATCTTTTGAATACAATTTAAAAGGATACACTTAAAATTATAGTGACATATCTATCTATCTATCTATCTATCTATCTATCTATCTATCTATCTATCTATATCTATCTATCTATATCACATAAAATCTACTACTTTGGCTGATTTTAAGAATACTGATGTGGCATTTAGTGCCCGTACATTGCTCCTTCCCTCCAATCCCAGTAATCCATCATTCTACTTTTCACCTGTATGTTTTTGACTGTTTAGATATCTCAGATAAGGCAGAATCATACAATATTTATCTTTTTGTGATTAGCTTGTTTCACTTAGCACAATTTCCTTGAGTTTTTATCTCTATTGTAGTATTTATCAAAATCTTTTGCAAGGTTGAATAATAGTCTATTGTATGTATATGCCATGTTTTATTTATCCATTTGGGTTGCTTCCACCTTTAGCTATTGTGCATAATGCTGAAATGAACATGGGTGTATAACACCTGCTTTAGTCCCTACTGTCCAATTCTTTTGAATATATAAACGGAAGTGGGATTGCAGGATTATGTAACTCTATGTTCAGTTTTTGGAGGCACTTCCATTTTACTTTCCATAGCATCTGTTCCACTTACATTTCCATAAGCAACATGCAAGTATTCCAAAAAGGATTTTTTTTTAAAACCTGAAAGTTAATAGAAAAACAGCATGAAATATTGAGAAGGAAAGAGGAGCTACAAAAAGCAGAATGGAAGAAAGTGGCTTCTCCCTTTTAATTGACTGAAATAAGAACTTCCCAAGCAGCAGGCCTTGTTGATGACCTAAGTTCTAGAGTCTGGGTCTGGGGAATTAGGAGGTGCCTGTGGACTCAAATAGACTCTCCCATTTGCCCCAGTGTGCTTTACAAAGTGATCATTTTTTTTTATGTATATGAAAAGGGTTACGAAACAATGATCGAAAACTACAGAGATAAAATAGGAATTGAAGTCAGGAGATATAAAGACATAAAATACTCATTTACCAAAAGCTGCTTTTTGTTTTTCTTTTTGGTTTATTGTTTGCTTGCTTATAGCCCTGGGTGGGGGGGCAGGGGCTGGAGCTCACTATATAAACCAAGCTGCTTTTAATTCACAGATACTCACCTGTCTGTCTTCTGAGTGCTGGGATTAAAGTCATGCACTACCACGCCTGGTCCAAAACTGCGTGTTAACACCTGGGTGTTAGGTCAGTGTACGAGGACAGCTAGGATGTTCTGTAGAGTAAACAATAACAACAAAAATGTAAAAATGTATTTGGGAGTTCTTTCTTTGTGTATGTGTGTGTAGTACTGAGGACCATTTTCAGGGTCCCTGAGTATGAGGCAGGCTTTCTACCATTAAGCTAGCACTCAGTCTGGGCTGTCTTTTGTTGGTGAGGGACCGGTAACTAAACAGAATACAACATGAAAGGGAATCTGCTGAGGAAGAGGCAAGCAAGGTGGTGTTTTATGTATGCCCCAGCCAATGGCCTCATCAATTGAGATTTTGGGATTTGAGGATGGGACTGAGTCCTTCTCTAAACTCATCTGATTTCCCTACCATGGAGGTCAAAGGAATTGTCTGCATAACCTGGGCAAGTTGTCAGACAAATGAATTCTCTGGACCACATGGAACTACTTGCCAGAAATTTATAGTTGTGTTCGATTACAATGTATCAGCATTTAAAATTATCATTTGAGTTGCAATTATAAAATCAAAACAAAAGAGTGAAGACTCAGCGTGCCACCCCTGAGGACTTACTCCCAAATTAGAGCTTGGGTTTGCCTTTCCCTTTGATTGTCTATTGTCTCAGCACCCTGAAGTTATTTCTAATGAGAATACTTATCACGCAGTATTTCGGTATCTCTTAGTATCATAGAGGAAGATGCTGTACCCAGAAATGGTCCTAAGATGTATAAGTACATGAGCACGAAGAGAGTTAGAAAGCAATGAAGAGCATTTGCATAAAGAGCTGACGTACCATTATTTGGAGCCATTGTTCTGGGAGAGTAGACATTAAATCTTCATTGTTGGGGTTTCTGGCAGCTATGGCACCGGGGGGCAAGGTTCTATTGGTTATTGCTCTGTAACATTTTCAAAGTAACCTTTTAGATCTCTTTCCTATAGTTTTCTCTGCCTTCCCCAGGATAATCAATACATGGATGAATCTGAAGGTTGCAAGTGTCTGAGTTCATCACACTGTTATATTTCTTATTTAATGCTTCTAACCTTTCAAGTGAGTCCAAGAAATACTTCTCCATTTTATCTGTTTGCCTCTCTTCTTAGCATAACCATCTCTCTTTTCCTTCTAACTTAATTGTATATTTTATGTACCTATACCTATCTTTGACTTTTGACTACTAAAAGATGGTAAAATGGTCCATTTTAGCTTTCCTGTTTTTAAGCAGAAGTAAGATTATTTCTAGAAAGATAAGAAAGTATATCCCAGAGAAATTCAGGAATTATGGCATGAGGACATGGATAATAATGTACTTTGGTGATAAACATTTGGATGTGAAATACTGTAAAAGCAGACGCATCCTGATGGGAGAGGATGAGAGGTTTCTTTTTGACTCACAGCGACAGTGTTTTAATCTAACTAAAATTCTAGCAAGCACTGGAAATCCCCAAAGCAAAGTGCCAGATGTCTTTTCAGGATCCTAGAGACGTGGGATTCAGTGGCATTCATTGCTAAGAAGATGAACGCCCCCCCTCACTTCCATCCTTCACACTCATCTGACGCCCAAGCGACAGGGAGTTGATGTAAGCAGTGCAGGGATCTAACAATGTCAACTGTGCTGACATCATCCTAGCTGTGCAGGGCTGATGGGAATTTAGAACATCAAACACCCTATGAAGGGCAGCGACCAGGTGTGACTCATTTCCCTGGAGAAGCCAGGGAGGAAGGGAGAGGGAGAGGTTATTTCACACTGACACAGGCTGCCTTTCAGACTGAGCTATTTAACTAGCTTATTTGAAAGCAGGAAGACATTCTTCTGTCTGTCTCCTCATTTCCCACCGGAAGCACTTTGTATTCCAGTCTACCAAGCTTGCTATGCAACAGAGTACTGTGGCATCGTAATGTATGAAAATATACATTCTTAGGATCATTAGCTTTTACATTACAGAAACCCAGCTACGAGAACAATTCAAAGAATTTTGCTATTCTCCTTTTCTTTCCCAGTGTCATCTAGTGAGCTGTGCAGACATCACTGAAATAAAAAGAAGCTAAACAAAAGAGCACAGTGTAGAGCTGCTGCTGACAGTGCTCTGGTATTGCTAAATGAGTGTAGCATTGCAGGTCCCTAACAGATTATGCCACTTAGATGGAAGGGAGAGGAAGTGGGCACAGTTAATGCTCAATAATTACTTCTTAGATAAATAATATAAAGAGCCTGTGTATTTATAAGCATGGATGCCAATATATAGGCTTCTATCTACTTCAGGGAGTTGAATATTTGTCAGTTGACTTGAAGAGAGAATATGAACTGAGTCCAACAATATATTTTTGTGTTAAGGTACAGTTTCCAAAATCTCTTGTTCACAGAGAACATTTCATTACAATGATTGAGGTGGGGCAATTGAGCCAGTAAAGATTGTACATCAAAGTGGTCAAAATGCCTTCCAGAAGGTGTAGTATGTAATAGCAATCCAGGAGGCATAGTGAACTGAATTATGATTGTGTCTTTTCAGAATGATCCTAGTGTGTCTTGACATTCTGTGGAATATTAGTTTATCTATTTCTTGTGTCAATCACAGCACAAGCAATCCAAGAACAATGCTTGTTGTTACCTTGTACTTGATGCTAAAAATGCCGTTTATTCTTCCATTTACTGTACATGTTTAGTAAAATGGCATATGCAGGATAGATTGTGAGACATATTGGAATCAATGTGCATTGGTTGTGATTAGTGTAGGTTGAATAGCAGAGAAACAGGAAGATGTACTTCAGATCCATAGGATCTTGCTTGCACCATGCAGATGCTTTTGAGGAAATAAGATGGGTGACTTCTTTAGAATAATGTGTAGACTGGCATATACTGAATTCCAGGTTGTTATGAGATACTACGTGAGTTGATAAGGGAGATAAAATGAAGCTGACATGTTCCTAGAAGGAATCTTAAGTTTAGGAAGCAGATGTTGAAATGTGATGAAAAAAAATACATTCCATTTCTTAATATTTTGAAATCTACTCGGTAAAGAATTCCTGTGTATCTCCGTTATTATTTCAAATATGGTGAGATTGAGATTTACACAATGGTTAACAGTAGTGTTTCCTGGTAGTCATGACAATGAGGAAGATTTATTCACCCTTGCTTGTCTATTTTTGAAGTGGCTCTTAGAATCGTCTATAATTTTCCAGAAAAGTGTCTCCATATGTTGACAGAGGTGTCATCATAATAACCTTTGGATCAGAATTGCTCTAAAAAATCTTCTCATGCTTTCTTCTTCCCCTTGTAGAAGAGACCACCTGTCTGTTGTTTGGGTCCTTTTGGAGAATAATTTATTTGACATGATACAGTGGTATAGGATCTTTGGGAAGGAAGTAAACAGGAAAAAATAAATGTGAAATGGCCTTCTTAGATAGAATACTGCAGTTGATAGTATGTGGTTAGCACTTGCATTACCCATGTGGACTAAGGCAAAGCCCCTTATGTACTGGACAGAAACAACATCCCTTAACAGATGGACAGAGCAACACTGAAGCATGCCTCCCTTCGGAGGTCAACCTTAAAATTCAGCCTGGTGAGAAGAATGAAAAATTACAAAGGCACTATTAGCCCAAGAAAGATCAAGGTCCTGGGTCATGGATATGAGGCATGATGTGCAGAGCTGGTGGGGGTAATTGCTACATGAAAGAGAAGTCAGTGGTGATGTTCAGAGAAGTTGCAAGAAATGAAGATTCTCCAGGTTCAAGTTCTGTCTGACTCGCTGGTCCTTACAAGGTAAAGAAAGATTTGTAGAGGCCTTAAACAAAATAACAATTTAGAAGTGATTGGGGGAGATCATTTATTCCATAACTGCTTGGAAAATTTCTTTCCTCAGATTTTGTTTGGAGTATATTTGACTGGGGGGTCATGCCTTCATTCCCTTTGAAAGGAGACATAGTCATCTCACCCTTTAGATAATCTCATCTACTAAGGAAAATGGCTGGGCATTTCTGTTGCCTTAGGATGCTGAGTTAGATCAGATATAAAGCATCAAACGCTTGAGACTTTTGAGGGTGAAATGCAGAATTGGGAGCAAAGACACCATAAACAGTGTCCTTTGCATTCTGATTGACCATAGAGGACATTAAAGCTATTATTAGCTTCCATTGGGGGTACTTTATAACAAAGTTATTAATCAAGGATATTATTAGGAACTCAGGTATTTATTACTCTTAGTGAATCCTACTGAGATTTGAATTGTGTATGTAATGATACTCCAAAAGAGAAGTCAAGAATAGAACCTAAAATCCAGTGAACTGAATAAAATAGTCTCTCTCTCTCTCTCTCTCTCTCTCTCTCTCTCTCTCTCTCTCTCT
>CABHPP010145216.1:0-33407 GCA_902168425.1 Peromyscus attwateri
GAATAAGCTTGTCAAAAACCCAGGAAGAGTCTGAATAATTGCATAGAAAGAAGGGCAGGAGAAAAAAGAAAAGACAAGCCGGGCGGTGGTGGCGCACGCCTTTAATCCCAGCACTCGGGAGGCAGAGGCAGGTGGATCTCTGTGAGTTCGAGGCCAGCCTGGTCTCCCAAGCGAGTTCCAGGAAAGGCGCAAAGCTACACAGAGAAACCCTGTCTCGAAAAACCAAAAAAAAAAAAAAAAAAAAAAAGAAAAGACAAGACAGAGCTTATAGGAGAAGCCGTTGAATGCTACACAAATAAGAATTTTTGTCAGATAAAGAATATTTTGACTTTGGTGAAATAAAATGAGCGACATGGTTAAAGGGTGGTTTTGCTTGTCGTTTTTTCCATCCACTACCCCATGACAAGTATTTTTACCAGCCCAATAGAAATTTCTGCAGTGATTCAGCTGGGAAGTAAAATCAGTCATATTCCTCTAGGGGTGCATAAAGGCAATAAAATGAAATAAGCTGGAGTGCTTTTCTACTCTCCTGAACCAATTTCTTTCCCATTCAGAAAAAGGGAAAGAACAAGTGTATAACACTTTTATTACAGTTAGCTTAAGCTGTCAACTCAACAGGCCTGGAAAGAGGGAGCCTCAGGTGAGGACTTACCTCCAGCAGACTGGCCTGTAGGCGTGTCTGCGGGTGGATTATTTAAATTCCTGATTGATGTGGGTGGGCCCAGTCCACAGTAGGTGGCACCACTGCTAGGCAGGTGGGCCTGTGCTGTGTAAGAAAGATAGTTGAGCAAGCCAACGGGAGCAAGCCAGGAAGTAGCATTCCTCTGTAGCACAAATCTTAACAGGTTTTATTAATGAAAATAAACCTGGAGCCAGGTATCGGGGTGAATGCTAGAAGATCAGAGAAGCAGAACAAGCCATAGCTTCCTCACCTCGCCAATTCCTCAGCTGATCCTGTTTCCTCAGACTGGAAGTCTCTGTGTCCTCATCCAGAATGAATCTCAGCTGAACTGCTGCTAAAAGCCTAAAAGCTCAACCAGGCTCTAGTTCCTGGTTTTCACACCTTATATACCTTTCTGCTTTCTGCCATCACTTCCTGGGATTAAAGGCTCTTGTTACCATACCTGGCTGTTTCCAGTGTGGCTTTGAACTCACAGAGATCCAGATGGATCTCTGCCTCTGGAATGCTAGGATCAAAGGTGTGTGTGCCACCATTTTCTGGCCTCTATATCTAGTGGCTGTTCTGTTCTCTGACCCCAGATAAGTTTATTAGGGTGCACAATATTTTGGGGAACATAAATCACCACATTCCTCCATTGTTTCTGCTTCAGATCTTACCTTTGGGTCCCCTGATGGTGGAACCTGTAAACATTAAACAGAAACAAACATTTCCCCCAGGTGGTTTTTGGCTAGTGTTCTATCTCAGCAACATAAAGCAAACCAGGACAACTGCTAAAGCTTGGGAATTCAAGACTCAGAGATGAGACAAAGAAAGCTTGCATTATCTTCTCTGTGAATTTAATAGTTTTTATAGAAATGTCACATTTTCTTAAATGAATTTGAAGCCACTTAAAGTAAAAAAAAAAATACACATACTCATTAAATAAACAACAAAAGTCTTTACTTTCTCTCTCTCTCTTACTCAAGGTAAGTCTTCCACATCTAAAACCAATGCCTTTCTGCCAAGCAGGCAGATCCTCACAGAACTCAAAACCAGTAATACTATGCTGGAAATTCCAGGAGATAAAATTGAATTACGTGTGAATATCTAGAGGTTAAAATTACAGTTTTCATTCTTGTTCTTATCATTCCATTCCCAGGACCAAGGCATAGAGTGTAATGGGAATAAGCTTGTCAAAAACCCAGGAAGAGTCTGAATAATTGCATAGATAATTGCAATAATTGGTTTTAGATGTGGAAGACTTACCTGAGAAAGAGAGAGAGAGAAAGTAAAGAACCTCAAGGAAATGGTTCTCCATTGAAATACTCAGGCTATCACTCAAGCACATCATTATATGTGCTAGGTTATTCATGCATCTCATAATATGTGCAAGAATTCCCTTCTTTGTGAGGCTGATATCCAATATCCACTATGTGATGGATCTCTTGCCTATCCAATGACCTATAAATGATCAACTGACTGTGTTACTTTTTAGCATTGTGAATAACATTACTGTGGACATATCTGTTTGATGCCTTACTTTCCATTCTTATGGGTAAAAAATGAGATACTATTACGCAAAATGTTGATAATGATATAAAACAACACATTTTTGGTGAGAGTGTAAATGGTCTAATCATTTTAAGTGAAAGTTTGAGAGTAATTTATATAAAGATGACTAGAAATTCCCACCCAAGCATTCACCCAAACAGAGATGTTGGAGACTGACCCAGGCCTGCTTAAGTCAGGACTATTGTGCTTTGAATTTCTGCTTGGAGTCTTGCAAAACTAGACGTCCTTGGCCAGCTGCAGGGCTTGCAAAAACAGGACGGCCTTGGCTTCACTAAGAAGTGTACTTTTAGATATAGCCTTGAACATAACCGGCCAACTGCAGAGCCTTGGACCAAAAAACCCCCCCCCCCCCCCCCCCCCCCCGCCCCCCGACCACTCTGACTTCTCCTGAAAATTTTCCACTCTCCTTTCTCTGCTCCCCCTCCCTGCCTGAAGCCCTGTATATCAGCCTCAGCATTCAGTTAATAAACGGAGCCTTGACGCGACTCAGACTGCCTCAGTCTCTCATTTTGCGCTTGGCTTCGTTTTCCTCTCTCCCCATTGGCTTTCAGGTGTTTCCCGGCTCGAGACCCACGAATAACCTGACCTGCTGGACGGGTCAAGAGAGATGGGAAAAGAGAAAGATTCACATAAACAGACTTAGATAAGAATATCCATAATATATTTATTAGTCAATAGTAATTTTAATGAATTAATACAAATGATACAAAATGCATGTATCTTAAAATCATTGTTTTCAGTAAAAGAAGTCTTAGATAAAAGAGTACATGCTACATAATTCCATGTATATGAAGTTGTGTAACAGGCAACTGTTAAGAAAATCAGAAGAAAGAAAGAAAGAAGAGAAAAGAAGAGCCACTTCCTCTAGCAAACAGGAGACACATATTTCCTGGGAGGAGGCACAAATGACCTTTTCTAATCTGATGATTGTTTTCTGCATCTTGATTGGTACATAGGTCACTCATGGGGTAAATATAGTGAACTGCGCGGCAACTTAATATTTGTGCATTTTAACATTTATTTGTTTTAAACAGCAGTAAAGAAGATCCACAAATATAGAGCTTTGAATTATAGGAATTCTGAGTTATGAGGAGCAACACGTGTTTGCTGTAGGATGGTCTGTATGTTAAATTATTCTGATTGGTCAATAAATAAAACACTGATTGGCCAGTGGCTAGGCAGGAAGTATAGGCGGGACTAACAGAGAGGAGAAAAGAACAGGAAGGTGGAAGGAGACACTGCCAGCCGCCTCCAGGACAAGCAGCATGTGAAGACGCCGGTAAGCCACGAGCCACGTGGCAAGGTATAAACTTATAGAAATGGATTAATTTAAGATATAAGGACAGTTATCAAGAAGCCTGCCACGGCCATACAGTTTGTAAGCAATATAAGTCTCTGTGTTTACTTGGTTGGGTCTGAGCAGCTGTGGGACTGGCAGGTGAGAGAGATTTGTCCTGACTGTGGGCCAGGCAGGAAAACTCTAGCAACACATGTTGTTTCCTGCAACTGATTTTGAAAGATAATTGATGGCTGCAGAGATGATAAAGCAAATACAGCAACATGGTAATTATAAAAAATCACTACAAAATTCGTTCAGCTCTCCTGTTCACTTGAAATTTCCCATAATAAAACATCAGGGAAATGATACGAGTATACAATCCAGAGAAAATAATTCTCCCTAGGTTTATTAGTTGCTTTTCTGTTGCTGTGATAAAACACCATGACCAAAAGCATCTTGTGGAAGAAAGGGTTTATTTTGGCTTGAAGTTCCGGGGGGCTTGAGTCTATGACAACCTGGAGGCAGGACAGGAAGCAGCAGGCACAGCAAAAGAGCAGGAGGCTGAGAGATCACATCTCCAACTGCAAATATGAAGCAGAGAGAGAAAATGGTACTGGGGTGAGTGAGGCTCTGAACTCTCTAACTCCACCTCCAATGACATTCTTCATCCAGCAAGGCTGTACTATCTCCCAAAACAGAGTCTCCAACTTCAGATCAAGTGTTTAAATATGTGAACCTAAGTGTTCACATGGACACTTCTCCTTGAAACTGCCATACTAGGTACAGAGGGAAGTAGGAAGATGTCAAAAGCATTGTCTCTTACAAGGCAGTGTCTGTGTTGTGCTGAATGAACAGAATCTTCGGGAGTCAAAGATAGTGGTAGGCAGCACATTTGTCTACTCTTGCTAGAGCATGGGTGTGTAGGAAAGAAGGACCAGAGGTGTGGTTAAACAAGCAGAGATCAAATGACAGAAGGTCTGTGTGCGGTGCTGAAGTTTTATCCTGTTAGTCATGGAGAATTGTTTTAAGGTTTAAACATGGATTGTGTCATGGTATTCTTTATACTTTAGAACGATCACTATGGAAACAGGATAAGAGAGAAATTTTTAATAGTGAGCCTAGAAGCAGAAATAAAGAAAGCAAACAACAGGTGTCTTAGAACCAGCTCAAGATTGTTCTATTGCTGTGAAGATACACCATGACCAAAGCACTCTTACAAAAGAAAGCATTTAATTGGGGGCTGGCTTACAGTTTCAGAGTGTTAGTCCATTATCATTATGACAGGAAGCATGGAAACAGGCAGGCAGCCATAAGGCTGAGAGCTACATCTTGATCCACAGGGAGGCAGGTAGAGAGACTGGGCCTGGCATGGGCTTTTGAAACTTCAAATCCCACTCCCAGGGACACACTTCCTCCAACAAGGCCACAACACCTCCTAATCCTTCCCAAATCGGTCCACTAACCAGGGACCAAGCATTCAAACAGATGAGACTGTGGAAGCCATTCTCATTCAAACCACCACATTCACACTCTGACCCCCAAGAGCTTGCAGCCATATCATAACGCAAATATATTTAGTTCGACTTCAAAAGTCCCCATAGTCTTTCACAGGCTTAACAGTGTTTGAAAGTCTCTTCTGAAACTCAAGGTAATTCTCTTAATTGTAATCCCCTATATCAAAAATAAGATTACAAACTTCCAACATACAATGGCACAGAATACAAATTACCATTCCAAAGATGGGAAAGGGAGCATATTGAGGTAACAATGGACCAAAGCAAGGATGAAACCCAGCAGGGCAAACTCCAAATTCTACAACTCTGTATTGGATGTTAAAGGGTTTATTAGAGGATCTTCCCTTCCAGATTTGCTGACTGCAACACGCTTCTTTCTCCTGGGCTGATTCCGCAACCTGTCTGCAGCTTTCCTTGGCAAGTATCCCATGGCTCTGACTGGGGTCTCCAACACAATCCAGGCTTTACCTTTCACAGCTTCACACAATGGCCTCTCCTGGCCTCCATGCCGGGACAGCCCTGACACAATCCTGGCCTCAGCAGCTGTCCTTAACAGTGGAGGAAGATTCCACAACCCCTTTCCCACATCTTTCTTCACTCTCAATTCAGAACGACATGGCCAGAGCTGCCAAGTTCTTCTGCTGGGGCTGGAACCTGCCCCTCCTTGAATTACATTGACATCAGCTTTGACTTGTTGATGGCTTCCTTGGCTGCTTAGGCTCTTCTCTAATTCCTTTTCTCAAGTTGGAAGCTTGGCTGGGTGGGGTCTTGTCCTGAGATCACCACTCCCTTTGTTCCATTTAGCGTCAGGCTTTTCTTTAGACATGTCACCTTTTTGAGCACAGGGCTTAGCTCCACTATGTGACCTAGTGCTCCTTTTCTCCCCAAACTGTACACTTGGTATTTCTCTTCTCCCACTCCCTGCTTGCTCCTTTTCATTGTAGATCTGCATAAGAGTGATAGCTAATAGCCATGTGACAGCCAATACTAGAATGTCTTGAAATCTCCTCTGGCAATGACATCAATGTAAAACTCTTCCATCTGGCCTCCGGCATATTCTCAGGACAAGGACAAAAAGCAGCCACATTCTTTGCCAAAATATCACAAGAACGGTCTCTAGGCCAGCTGCTAATATTCTTCCCCTCTGAAACTTCTTGAACTAGGTCTCCACAGTCGAAATTGTTCCCAGCACTACTGTCTTCTGCATCCTACGAAGATGGCCCATTTAGCCTGCTAAAAGCATTCAACCACCTTTTTAGTCCAAAGTCCTAAAGTCTCCAACAAATGGCATGGTGCCAGTGACAGCAATACCCCAGTCCCTGGTACCAACTTCTGTCTTAGTTACTGTTCCATTGATATGAAGAGACGTCTGACCAAGGCCACTCTTATGAAAGACAGAATTTTAATGGAGGCTTGCTTACAGTTTCAGAGGATTAGTCTGCCTGTTATCATCATGGCAGGAAGCATAGAGGCGGGCAGGCAGGCATGAGGCTAAGAGCTTATATCCTTCCTGATCCACAAGCAGCAGCAGCAGCAGAGAGAGGGGGAGAGAGAGAGAGAGAGAGAGAGAGAGAGAGAGAGTCTGGGCCTGGAATGGGTTTTTGAAATCTCAAAGTCTACTTCCCAGTGATATGCCTCTTCCAATAAGGCCACACCTACTGATCCTTCTTAAACAGCTCCACTAACTAAAGTCCAAGCATTTAAACACATGAGCCTATGTGGGACATTTTCGTTCCAACCACCATAGGAGGAAATCTGAAGCAATAGATTGAGTTAGGGCAAACAGTAGATCAAATTAAAACAATGGAAGTATGAGTGGTGATGAGGTATTGGAACTGAATAATTAGAGCTATGATTGACAAGAGATAACACGGATGAAGTTAATGACCAAGCTGACACATGGAGTAAGAGGAAAAGGAAGAATTGAGGATATTCTTCAAGGTTCTAAATGAACAGTGATTGACTGTAGGTGCATGGGAGGTAAGTTTGGGGAGACAATATGCAGTTTGGGACATAACAGTTTCTAAGACCTATATAGCATGTCAAAATAAACTTGGTCAAGAATTTATTGGGTACATCACCTGGGCGTCAGGAGGGAAACCAGTGGAAAGGATTGACTCATGTTACATTTTACTTTTTATCGTCTATTCACATGCTAACTCATTCTAAAAATGATTTGAGAAATAACCTGTATATATAGCAATGCCAGAAAATTTAGTGACAGCTTGTCTATTGCTAGCCCATTAGAGAAAGCAAAGGGGAAAAAAAAATCAATGACTGTGTTCTACATCAGTTCACATAGACTGTGTTTCCCCAACATTGACTTGCTCTGTGAGTATCATGTGACCATGGTATAATAGGAAAAGCACTCCCCAAGGAGTTTTGAAATATGGTCTCTGGTTTCTTCTCCCTCATTAGCAATGTGACCCTAAGCACCTCATCTGAACTCTCAAAGCCCTGTAATACAAGAGAGATGGATCATTCAATCTCCATAATGTCTTCGGCGGTCAATGGGAATTCTCTTTGAGCTCTGTTGCATGGTTCATTACCCAGGCCTTTCCTCTCTTCAGTGACCTCTATTTGCCCTTCAAGGTACTAATTAACACTTCAGTTTGAGAAGAGAAAGGAAGATGAAAGGAAGATGCATGGGCTTGCTCTTCAATAACAGTTAGAACAAGAACAATTAAAAAAGGGGAATCTGACATTATTAAAATCACTGCTTAGACGTGATGTTTTTAGCTGATCTTAATCCCATCCTATCCAACAAGATTATAGATTCTGTAAATTTACTCTACATTAAGAAAGACAATTTAAAGCAGGTTCCTTTAAAAGCAAATGGTGCTGCCCTTATATTTTGGACTTCCGGTGCATGGTATTGAAATCTTACATTTATGATTATACTATTCTAGTAATAAAAAGTTCTCAGACAACTGCAAAATGTGTTTCAAGAAAAAAACAAACACACCACACCACGCAACCTAAAGCTTTCCCAATGAATATGATTATGAACAAAATGACCCAAACAAGGAAAGGATCGTGTTCCTGAATCAGTAAAGAAACATTGGTCAGAGCAACACTGTTTGGAATTTCTCAGTAGAGTTTGCACAGTGTTTAGGACTTGATGATCCCCACAAATGCTGCTAGTAAGCTTCACATTTTTTCCAATGGCCTGCAGTTCCCTTTCCTATCTCCTCTGTGTGGAAAATGCACACACTCAGTGTTCTTAAGTGAGTATATATTATAATCCCAGGACATGTTTGTTAAAATAAAAAATAAAAAGAAATTAAAAAAAAACAGTGGCCAGTTCTTATCCTTGGAGTTTGATTCACTAAGTCTAAAATGGTCCCCAAATTGGCATTTTTACAAGTTCTCCCATGCTGATGCTCATGATGCTGATGATGGTGTTCTTATGCCGATGCTGATGTTGATGTTGTTAATGCTGATGATGCTGATATTGATGCTGATGCTAATGGCTCAAGAACCAGGCTGTGGGAAGCAGTAGTCCTACTACCTTTCCTATTTCAAGTACTCAAGTCCCTCTCCCTGCATGAAGATGGATAGAAAGAGGAGGGAACGCTCATCCTAGAAGACTATAGGCAGCTCTCTATCTAGCACAACTGCTCAAACCTCTAGTCTCAAACTGCTCCAGGGGGCTGAATCCCTCCACCGCCACCTTCCCCTCAGCAATGCCTTTGAAAGGAAAGCCAAGCCCTATTCACACTTTCAAGTTTCTTAAAACCTTCAGCAGTCTCTGTCCCAGGGCTGTGAAAATGGCACCACCAATGACTCTCCTAGAGAGAAAGTAAAATGTAGGCTTCAGAGCAAGTGTGTGACGCCCGAGAGTATGAATTTTTAGCACATTACAGATGAGGCCAATGCTGCAGTGCGGATAGAGCACACTTGAAGTTGTAGGGTTGGAAGTGGTTCCCAGGCTGGATGTGCATTAGAATGGACTGCAGGCTTTTTGACAACATAGCATCTAGTCCATTTCTTTTCTAAAGATGTATTTATTTTTATTTTATGTGTATAATGCTTTGCCTGCATGTATGTATGTGCACCACGTGTGTGCCTGGTGCCCATGGAGGTCAGAAAAGGACATCAGATCCCCTGGAACTTGAATTACAGATGGGTGTGAGTTGCCATGTAGCTACTGGGAACAAAACTGGTCCTCTACAAGAGTAACGAGTGCTAGTAACTGCTGAACATCTCTCTTGTCCTTCTAGTCAGCTTATTGACAAGTAAGTCAGAGCTGCTAGGGAGGGAGCCCAGGCATCCTTGGTTTAAAAGCTCCTCTGTGGTTCTAGTGCCTATCCAGGGCTGAGAACAGTTGATGTCTAAGCAAAGAAGCATGCACATTCAAATTATTTCTTAAAATTCAAATCTGTTAGCTCTAAATTTTAAAGTTTTACACACTTGTGACTTGATCATACCAGACATATTATTCTCTCTAAATTTCTCACTTGACATAACATCACATCTCTACTCAGCCTACACAGACAAGGCCTAATGTTCACTTCAGGTGCAGTATTTACTTAGGGTTTCACAAAGCAACATATTTTTTTGTTTGTTTGTTTAAATCACTGCTGGGAAGGGGATACACACCTGGAATTCGAATACCCAGCAGGAGTGTGAAGCAGGAAGACCTAGAGTTCTAGGTTAACCTGTGCCACACAGTGAGGTCCTGGTTCAAAAAAAAAAAAGTCAATAACTATTTTAGGGAGCTATGACTATGATGCATATTTTCTCAAAGACAAAGCAATATTTCTCTAAGACGCTGCCGTCAACATCAATCGGTGTGAAATGTCAGATGTCACAGAATCTGGCCCTGAAATCTTGACTTTCAGAGTGCTCCATTGTTCCCACAATCAATCTTAAAGAGGCAGAGACAAGATTTGTTTGAAAAATCTACTCTAGGAAAAATTTTAAAATCCATATTTGCCCAGAAGATACACTATTGTTCTTTTTTATCGCAAAAGAATGCTCTTAGTAACATACTTTCAATTACCGAGTCACCAGATTTCCTTTAAAATATAGTTCTGTCTAAAACCAATTTGCAACAACTCTCCACAAACACACCTGTGCCACAATGTAAGAAACACTGGGCTGGAGAGATGGCTCAGCAGTTAAGTGCACTGGCTGTTCTTGCAAAGGACCAGTTTTTGGTTACCAGCACCCATCAGTAACTCCAGGTCCAGGAGATCTAACACCTTCTTCTGGCCTCCAAGGTCACCAAGCACACATGGTGCACATATATACATGAAGGCAAATACACATCACATAAAATAAAAACAAATATTTTTTTAAATAAGAAATAAAGAAATACTTATGCGGTTGACTTTGATGTTTAAAGAAACAACACAAATGACGCTGAATCTTCCAGATCTGGGATTGTTCTAGAAATAGGCTGCACGGTCCATTCCTGGCCTCTGACTCCTGGACCCTAAACAACAGGACCTCTTTCCTTGGCTGAATGTAAATTATAGCATCAGATACAGTAGGAGAAAGAGGTCCTGGCCAACCCTGCAGACCTAGTGTTGACGCTGCCAATTCTCAGGACAATAAGTAGCTCCAGGATGCACTTAGATGAACGAAAGCTGAGTGAGGAATTAAGCTTCCCTTGGGCCTTCTGGTTTTTAAAATAATAAAGGATCGAAATGAAAAGCTTTGGGAGACTAATAGTTGAAAATCTTTATTAGTTGAATACTCATATTTCTTTTCAGATAATCTTAAATTTCTAGGCAATTGCAACCATGAAAGAGGTACTGACAGCCTTGCATTTTAGGAGAACACGTGAATGGTGCCAAGTTCAGTAAATTGTGCTATTGTGAATTAGCATCTAAGAGAAGGGAGAAGTGCCAGGAGTAAGCAAGGGGCTGCTCACACAGACACGTCCTAATGGACTGAAAGTCTGTTCTTACGGTTAAATGCAGAGCAGAAGGATGCTTAGAACATATTAAAGAGAAACGATAGGGTAGCTACGATCTGACCTATTAATCCAACACCCTGGAATCTGTTTTCCAATTTTTCTCCCTTTTCTGATTTTTTTCTAAGATCATCAGTGATGTCCCACAGAAAGCAGATGTGTCAGACCAGAAGAACATTTCACTCTGCCTCCCCAACTTTCAGCTGAGGCAAGGATATGAATTGTACAAACTAATGGGAATGGCAGGTAGGACCAATATTAGTAGTATGATAAGAATTATAAACACGAAAATTACCTTTTTTCTAAGGTTAATAATGAGGTGGGAATCACTGATTGCTATCAATATAAATCTGCATCCCAGGAGCCATGATGTCTCCTGTGGACATCGCATGTGTGGAAGATAGATAAATTGAGAATGTTCTCAAATGGAAGAAGAGCCTGTGATAGTCAGCTTCCTATTCCTGGTGCAAAATACCTAAAGTAAACAGCTTAAAATAAGCAAAGGATTATCCTTAGTTCCTGGTTTCAGTCTATGTCCAGGTGGTGTTATTGCCTCTGGGCCTGGGATAAGGCCCAGCATGGCAGGAAGTGTGATGGAAGAAACATCTTCCTTCTGCTGGCCAGGAAGCCAAGAGATGAGAGATGGCCAACATGCTCCCGTACTGTGACTCTCTCCCATCAGGCTACACTGATGGAATTTCTACCACCAATAGTGCCACAAGGAGGTGACCACCTGCCTTCTGGAGGGCAGGTATGATCCAAACCAATAGCCAAAGCTAATGAATGCTGAAATTACTGATGAAAATAACCCCAGGGGATGATTTCTAAAAACCTCTCTGCATTCAGAAGAGCTGTGTCCTCAGCCCTAACTAGTTCAAGCTCTTACTGGCAACTTGCTTGAAGGCATCTGTGGCCCAACGATCAAATCTTCAGCCAATTTGGAGATAGGCAAGAACAATAATGATAAATGACCCAATGAAATCACACAAGAGTTGCCGCTAACTGAACCGATAAGCCAAACCTCGTTAGGTCGAACTTACCAAGCTAAAAATGAAATTCCTTGACCCAGCTCATCTGCTCCTTCCTGAACTGGGATGGGAACCTGGGACGGGAGAAAATGCCAAGAGATGCTTTGGCCCGGGCCAGGCACAGAGTAAGTACACAACATGACTCGGTGTCCCCTTCTTCACTAGGCACTGACACTTTCATCGCTGCAGGAGGCCCCGTGATAGCGCGTGTTCATTGCTGTGATGGGAGCCCCGAGACGAAGGAGATGCTCATTTTACTCCATCGCTGGGAATCACAAGAATGACTTCATTCACATCAGCACACAGGAAGCGGAGCACTCTGGCTGAATGAGAAGCAGACAGCACCTTCAAGGTCCGCCCCCACCAACCCTCATCAGCTAGATAGATCACCGTCCCGAAAGTTCTACAACCCCCAAAGTAGCATTACCAGTTGCGGACCACATCTTCAAAATCAGGAGTCGTTCAAACTCTAATGAACATCAGTAGCTACTACGTATTCAAGTTGCAGACAACTGAAAAACGGGGTCATGCCCCCATTCTGTGCCTTGTTTCAGCTCTAGAGAAGGTGCGAGTGCCTAACATCTTGGTATCACTACAAAAAAGGAGAGAAGTGTCAATTGTGTGCTTTGTTTTAAAATGTTCATAATCTGGCCTTCTGTGGGCTCCCCATTCTGGCTTTCTAGAACTGTCTCCTTGTATAGCTAGTTGTTCATGAGCAATAGGTTCTTAAGTGCTGCTATTATTTGGTGTTAACTGTGCACCTATGGCTTAGCTGAGCACTTACAGATGAGCCCCAGCAGTGTGTATCTAGCAGAGTAGGTGTTATCTCCATCTTATTCCTGTCCTTGTAGATGCTCAAGGGATCTAGAGATGTGCAGTCAGAGTCGGGGCTCAAATGCCTTCTGTGCTTGCTAGTTCTTGTTAATTTGTCACAAACATAGACATATCAGAAAGAGGGAATCTCATCTGGGGACTGTCTCCCTCAGACTGGCTTGTAGGCAAATCTGTGAGGCATTTCCTTGATTAATGGTTGATGTGGGAGGGCCTAGCTCATCGTGTCAACTGGGGGCAGGTGGTCTTAAGTTGTATAAGAAAGCAGGCTGTGGGCAGGCGTCTCCATGACGGGTAAGGTGACCTGCTGATGTCCCACGCAACCCAAGTCAGAAGCTCGTTTTTTAATAAAAGGGGGACCTGTAGGGCCCTGGCCCCCGTTTTGGGTAACTGTTGCCTTGCTTGCGGACCATGACCTTGATATCCTCCCTATGCTAATTCCCTGCCAGGTTCTACCCTCCTGAATGCTTAAGAGAAGTTCCTTGTCTGTGTATCCTGAATAATGGGCGTTAACAGATTAGAAGCAAGATTGTAAAACATCAGTAGCGAACTTCTGCCCTCCGGGGTCCTCCCATTGTGCTGTAAGCCTGTATTTAAGACCTCCTCCCCCCTTCAATAAATGACATTCGGCATTTAAAATTTATTTATATATATATATTTGAATGAATACTGTGAATGTAATCTATGAATACCACAAATGTGATTAATATCATGAGTGTAATTAATGAATATCATGAGTGTAACTTAAAAAATAAAAAAAAAATTTGATAGAAAAAAAAGAGACAAATAAGGGCATGTCAGAACTTTTGGGAAAGATGTTTCCTCAAAAAAAAAAAAAAAAAAAAAAAAGCTGAACAAGCCATGAGTGAGCAAACCAGTAAGCAATGCTCTTCCAAGGCTTCTGCCTCCAGATTCCTGCTTTGAGTTCCTGCCTGGCCCTCCCTTCATAATGATCTGTGATTGGGAAGTGTAAGCCAAATAAAACTCTTTCCTCCCAGGTTGCTGTTGGATGCATTGTTTTATCACAGCAATTAAAACAAAAACAAAAACAAAAAAAAAAAAAAAAAACCACAGCAGAACACCTTTTATCTCCTCTGGGAAGCCATATGATTATCTTCAACATACTTTGGCTGTCTCAGAATAGAAGCCCCCATTCCAACCCTACCAAGATTGCCAAAAGATCTTAACTTTGGCACACTTTCATGGACACTTTTCACACTTTATCTCGGTGTAGAGTGGTCATAGCTTCACCTGATCACTGAGAATCGCCTGAAGCACTCCTGTGGTGGAAGCAACCAAGATTCCCTAAGACATTTCCATCAAAACTTCAATCTTCAGCTCTCTGAAGGCCATTCCATCCTGGGACTGCCACTCTTTCTCACCATGGTCATTTCTGAACCAAAGCCCTCTCTTCCTGAATCTCCTCATTCCCCTCAACCTAAATGACTCATATGGAAGAATAAATTTCCAATTAAAATGCTTTTAAACACCCTCAACCCATACCTACTGTAGGTGTAACACCTCAGTGGCACTGATTTAACAGAGTTACACAGGAAATATCATGATAACAAACAGTCACAGATTCATTTGCTACTGGGATCCCACTAAGGAAGTAATTAAAGATTTTCAAGACCTTTCTAGGACTGGAGAGATGTCTCAAGAGGTTGAGAGCACTGACCACTCTTCCAGAGGACCTAGGGTTCAATTCCAGCACCCACATGGCAGCTCACAACTTTCTGTAACTCCAAGACCTGACACCCTCACACAGATATACATGTAGGCAAAACACCAATGCATATAAAATAAAAATATTTTTTTTTTAATTGGGAGGTAGAGCCAGGTGGATCTCTGTGAGTTCAAGACCAGTCTGGTCTACAGAGTAAGTTCCAGGAAGCCAGGGCTGTTACACAGAGAAATCCTATCTCAAAAAAACAAACAAATAAAGATCTTTCTATCATGGCAGTGATACAGATTGCTTATCCACAGAGAGTACATTCAGACAAACAGGCATCACACACAGGCATCTCACGTGGAAGATCACAGCTAATGCTGACGGTATTCCAGGTAGACAGAGGAAAGCCAGACTCTCCCATCTCCAACCCTGTGAGGTTTCGTTTTGCCCAAGTGACCTGGCTCAAACCCACATGTTAAGCACTTAGGCAGATCAGAACCCCTAATAGGGCTATTGTTGTGAACCAGCACGTGAAAGGCCTTGGCAGCTGGAGCCAAGGTGCCTCACAGACTCCATGCAGACGAGGTGGAGGGGCAGTGTGGCTTGGTGGAAAGGTACTCACACCATGCAGACATGGTATCCATGTGGAAAGTTTTATTATTAACGGGGAAGGGGAGAAGGAATAGAGAGACGAGGGAGAGAGAGAGAAAGAAAGAGAGAAAACAGAGGTGTTCACTACTTCATGCTGAGGGGGAAAAGAAGGAACTAGTGAAGAGGGGGGAGGTTTTCCTCTTAAAGGGAGTTTTACGTAAGATGACGTAAGGACACTGGGCGAGTCTCCAGGGGGCAGTTCAGAGTGCTAACAGCTTTCATTTGTGCATTCCAACAACTTTTTATTGAGAAGCTACTGTGTATCAAATTTGACTCTAGGCACTAGAGGCAGGGCATGAAAAACAGATAAACATAAGCCCTTCCCTCATGAGGTTTACACTCTACATGTGTGAGCAGGCTCCTCCCTCTACAGCCCCTATATCCTACTGGCTGCTGCACCCTTTCTTTGCCTTGGTGGGCAATATCACATCTTCTTTCTTAAGCCCCCATCTTCGATGGGGGGGGGGGGGGGGTATGTCCCAGGCCTTCCTAGGAGATGAAAGCTCTCAGAGGGAGGTCACAACATAATGAAATGTGTAAGCAAGTTTTGCAACTCTGGGGGAAAGGTATCCTGACTGTTCGGGGAGTCAGGTGACACCTTGAGCTGCTAGGACAGTTCTGGCAACTGGAGCTGCAATGGGACAGCTCAGTCCTGGAGGGGAAGGTATCCTGACTGCTCAGGAGAGTCAGGCCTGGAGCTGTTAGGACAGCTCTGCAGGGAAAGGTATCCTGACTGTTCAGGAGTCAGGCTATACCTGGTGTGGTGGGGGATGGTCTCCCCACAGGATATAGCAAACCTGCTCCTCTTCTGGAGAGCTGCTATAGCTGAGCTTTGCTCAGCCCCCACATAAGGGGGCTTCCCAGCAGAGCTCTGCTTCTCTGGGGTGCGATGTTGCTTCTTTTACTTCACTCTGCTAAAGGGGAAACCATTGTGGAAATGTAGCAATCTCCTCTGGCTCCAGAGAAAAGTGTTACTTTTTCTACTCCGCCTTGCTCAGCCCCCTAAGGGGTGTCTCAGCAAGGTTTTTTCTGCTCAGTCCACTAAGGGATGTCTTAGCAAGGTTCTTCCATTCAGCTCCACCTTGCTCAGTCCACTAAGGGATGTCTCAGCAAGGTTCTCCTGTTCAGCTCTGCTTTGCTCAGCCCCACTAAGGGAACATCTCTGCAAGGTTTTTTTTGTTTTGTTTTGTTTTTGTTTTTTGTTTTTTTTTTTGCTCAGTCCACTAAGATGTGTCTTAGCAAGGTTCTTCTTCTCTGTGACAGCAAATGAAGATCTTCACACCTAAAACTCTTTTGAGAAAGAGATTTATTTCAGAAGGAGGAGTCCAGGAGAATGGCTGCCCTCTATCAGGATGGGAAAGAACAGCCCACAACTGACCACACAGGGTGATTTATATAGGATATCTTAGGGATGGAGTTTCTCCAGGGAGAAGATTTTCTGCCCAGGGATTGGTTAGTTGTGTGGGTTAGGGGCAGAGATAGTCCTGATTGAAGAGGCAAACTGTATTTCTTTCACTAGCCTTCCTTAGCTTTTTGACTCTAATTCTAAGGCCAGAGCATATTTCTTTCACTGGCTTTGATTCTAGGGACAAAGAGTGTTTCTTTGGCACTGGTTTCAGAGTCAGGGCATGTTTCTTTGGTTCTGGTTTGGGGGATAAAGTGTTTCTTTCTCTGGCTCAAGTCCCAGATCAAGGCTATGTTTCTTTCACTGGTTCTGGGCTCCAGGGTCAGGGTGGGTTTCTTTAGCCAGCCCCTTTCCCTATAAAATGTAAGTAACATTTAGCAGAATGGTGGCAGTAGATTCTCCCCTACAGCTTAGGACCTGTTTAGCCACAGGTTCTTGGTTCCCTTAACAGAGCCTGGTATGGGTTTCAACTTGTGGAGTGGGCCTTAAATCCAATCAGAGAGTGGTTGGTTACTTCCAAACCATTCATAGCATTATACCTGTAGGTTAGTGCCTCTGTCTACCCTTATCAGAGAAGCTTTTTGTCAAAGTTAGATGGTAATTAACACAGAGACCCACAACTGGTCAAGATGCAGACAATAAGAGACTGCAGAGTGCTTAGCCCCAAGTGGGACATCTATATTGGAACAGGACAAGGCAGGGCAGTTTCCTCCATCTTGTATTCTTGCTGAGGCATTTCAGGTTTAACTAGAATTTGATCTCCTTAATGGAAAATTACCCAACTCTATTCTAGAAAACCAAGGTCAAGATGTCCCAGCTAACTCATCTTAGCTTCTGCTAAACTGCCTGCTTGTGCAAAACTCTTCCTCCAGCTAACTGCTTATCTCAGCTTCAGCTAAACTGCTTGCTTGCACAAAATCTCCCCTCCCACCACCTACCATCCCTACTATCACCAGAGCAAGATACCAGAATATGATTTGGGATTTGTTTGTTTGTTTGTTTGTTTGTTTTTGTGGGGTTTGGGTTTTTGTTGTTGTTGTTGTTTGTTTGTGTTTTTTTGTTTATTGTGTTTTTTTTGTTTCTTTGGGTTTTTGTTTTTAGTTTTTTTGTTTGTTTTTTTTTTTTTTTGGTTTTTTGTTTTGTTTTGTTTTTGCCTTTAAAAGTCCTTAACTCTAAACTCAGGGAGTTACACTTAGGTCCCAAATTCCTGAGTATAGTCCCAAACAGCTGGAATAAAGACTTTCAATTGGCTATAAACTGTGCCTAAATGGTCATCTCTGTGGGTTTCCCATAACAATATCATACTGCCTCCTCCCAAGACTCAAGGATCATTGTGGAAGAGGAGTCAAAATACTATAAAAGCCAGAGCAGGTAGGTGACTACAGTTGTTTTTTTGTTTGTTTTTAAGCACATCAGGGCTCATACAGCACTTGTGACAACATGAACAAGTTCAAGCCAGGCAAAATCCCAGTGTAGAGAGGGGAGGTAGATGAAGTCCCAGCCCTAGCTAAAGAGGTATTGGCTATTGGTAGCTGCTGGGAAGAGTTGAGGGAAAGAGGGGTGAATATGACTGAACTATACTATTTAAAATTCTCAAAACACTAATGAAAAACTGAGGAAAATGTGACAACTTAAAGTAGAATTTATGTTCAGCATATCTGATCAGAAGCCACCACCCACTGTCACTGGTGGACAGACTCTGTCCTCCCTTGGCTGCTTGCCATGTCCCCTAAGAGCTCTCCCTCTCCCCATTACCCACCCTCCCCACGTCTCTTCTCTTCCTGGTCCTTGCCAGCCTCTGACCTTCAATTTACTTTTACTTTCCTCAGTTCACCACCCCTTCTGGTGGATGGAAAGAGAGAGGCTTCACCTTTCCCACCCACATTTTAAAACAGAGACGCGTTTTTAAAACAGAAAGCCATCACGCCTGAGTGAGTCCTACCATTCTGCTCCAGTGTGAAAGCAGCTGCGGTCTGTTCTGGTCTCAGTAGGGTTTTTGTTTTTCTCTTGCCAAATTCAGCCAGCATTTGCAGAAAACAATATGCAGAATGAATTACTAAAGACCACCTTTAAGGTGGGATTTAAACTCTCACAGACTTGGAAAACGTCGTTAAAGACTCTAACTGCGTAAGTGGCCATCCCAGCACACTCCATTCTGAGTGAATAGAAAGCAGAAGATGAAAGCCAGATCACTCTGGCAAGGATGACATCGAAAACAGCTTTCAAGAGTCAAAAATTCAAAAAGGAATGATGAAGCTAAGAAGTTGAATACGATCTGGGTTTTTATAAAACGATTAAGTACAAAAGACTTTCAGATGTGGTACTGAATGTAGAAAAATAAAGAAAAAGGCTGAGTAATCTGAAGATATGTAAGTACTAAGCTTCTACATACCAAAAGTCCTCCAAACCTAACCAAGAATGAAAACAGAGAAAGTGTCACAGCACAAAACAAACTGCAGGGCAGCTTCCTCAGTGAACAAAGACAGATTTCACCAAAAGGAAAAATTTAAAAAGCAGGAAAACAATGCGACACACACACACACATATATATGCACACATACATACATATGCACATATACATACACACTCACAAACATTCATGCACATACACAGATATACATGCACACACATACACACACATATGCACAAAGACATTATTGTGGTGGAAGCTCCACCTCAGCCCCTGGCACCCTGGCATCCATACACCCAAAGAGTCTGGAATGTTCTGGTGGAAGATCCACCTCAACTCCCTCCCCCATTTTTTTCCCCAAACCTGCCCCTTCAAAGCCTGTCAAACACAGCTCCTCCCCAAACCCACCCCTTCAGAGCCCATCAAACACAGCTCCTCCCCCAGAGATGTTCAGGACCACTCCCACAGGGTATATAAGCTGCATCCCAGAAAACAGACACATGATTTTCCAGTCTCTTGTCTCCTCTCTGCTTGGCCTGGGAATCACCCGGGAACGCTCTACCCATTAAACCAAGGCTTTTCCTAATTTGATCTGATTTGGTTTGATTTGGATTGCTGCATTGGCAAAGAGGCTTATTGGGGTGCAAAAAACCTTTCAGACACATACACACTCAGAGACACAGACACACAAAGAGACACACACAGATACACACACAGAGTGGAGGGTTTAAAATCTCCCACTCTCACAACTGAATTTAGGTTTCAGTTCTCTAGGAAGGATGAAGCAGCTACCTCTTCATAAAGGGCCATTTATTCACAACTCCCTTGCACTCAGGGATGAGGTCAGAGTCAGCCTCACAATGTCTCAAGGACAAATCCAGCAGCCCCTTCTGAGTCACATCCAAACTTGACCAAACTTGTGCAAATATGTCCAAAAATGATAAAGACCAAATTTTGGCCAATTAAAAGTGTACTGATACAACTGCTGCTTGTATAACCAATCATATTTGAGATGACCTAACTGCCTCTGCAACTCCCCTTAGCTGTGCCTAAAAGGAGCCTGTTACCACTTTATACAGGTCAATGCCCCCACATATACTGGAATATTAATAAACGTTCTTTGCTCTTACATACTATTTGAATCTGGGCTCTCCTTCAACATTTTCTCAGATCCCTCAAGAGAAGTGCATATAGACACTGACACACAAAAACGCACAGAGACACATACCTCCATACACAGATGTACAAATAACACATAGACACACACAGAGACACAAGCACACAGAAATACAGACACATGCACATATTCACACACACAGACACACAAACATACATACATAAACACATACAGCCAGACACACACATACACAGAGGTGCACAAATAGTACCTAGACACACACACATAACACACAGACACACACACATATGCACATATACACTGGAAAATATGTATGCCTTTACTTTACATAAACAAATACGCATCTTGTAAAAGATGTCTCCACTTAGCTAATGGCCAAATATATCAGAATGTACTGTCTTTGCGTTCTCTTGCTGTGAAGAGACCATGACCACGGCAACTCTTAGAAAAGAAAGCATTGAATTGCAGCTTGCTACAGTTTCAGAAGTTTAGTCTATTATCCTCATGCCAGGAAGCATGGAAGCGCACAGGCAGACATGATAGCTGAGAGTTCTACATCCAGATCCAAAGGCAGCCGGAAGAGAGAAAGACACTGGGCTTGGCTCGGGCCCTTGAAACCTCAAAGCCCACCCCCAGTGGTGGACTCTGCCAACAAGGCTATCCGTGCCCCCAAGAAGGTCACACCTCCTATTCCTTCTAAGTAGTACCACTCCCTGATGACCAAGCATTCAAATATATGAGACCATGGGGACCATTCTCATTCAAGCCGCCACATGTACAGTTCCTATCTGTCTTAGTTAAAGTCACTATTGCTGCGGTGAAACACCATGATCAAAAATAACTTGGGGAGGAAAGGATTTCTTTCACTCACATTTCCATATAACAGTTCATCATTGAAAGCAGTGAGGGTAGGGGCTCAAACAGGATAGGAACCTGGAGGCAGAGGCCGTGGAGGAATCTTGCTTAATGGCTTGCTCTTCATGGCTTTCTCAGCCTGCTTTCTTAATTGAACCCAGGACAAGCCCAGGGATGCCCCACCCACAATAGGCTGGGTCCTCTCCCATCAATCATTGATCAAGAAGATGTGCTGAAATTTTGTACAATTAGGCAATATCTAGTTCAGAAACTTCACTTGGCTGAATAGTTCCTTAGATATCTGTTAAAAGATTTTATAACAATATTTACCATGGCAACACAACTGTAACAATATAAAGGTCCATCATGAGAGTGACTATGAACCCTGTACATTCATACAATGCAAAACACTGTGAAGTTGTATTAAAGAATATAGTAGGTTGGGATGGAGAAGTATAAAAGAACTTCCTCTGCAAGCAGGAAGACATGAGTTCAAATCCCCAGCAGTCCACATAAAAGAATGTCTATAACCCCAGTGTTTATCAGATCCCAAGGACTCACTGACCAGCCAGTCTAGCTGGAAGGATGAGTTTCTGGTTCAGTGAAAGACCCTTCCTTTAGGGAAAGGCTACAGAGGAAGATACTGATTCTCATGCATATCCACCCCCTACCCACACACACAAAGGAATGAAGTAGGTTATTGCTAAATTTATGGATATATTAGTAAGTGTGACAGACCAATGATCCTATTTGGATTTTTTTTATGTAAAAAGTGCTTTTTAATCTTATCATCCAAGAAGCTTAACTTTATTTCCCTAGAAATAGATATTTATATCTCCATTGAATTCCTAGTCTACAAAGTGGCAAAAACTTAACTGCTTAGATGTCCATTTCCCCAGAGCTATATTTAAGTACTGGGGTATAGAAATTGGGAAGGTATTCAGAGACAAGTACATCTATCCACAGTGGCTTCCATCTATCCCCTGAAATGTGATCTATCCACAGTGGCATCCATGGGTCACCCTTCTTCCATCTGGCCTTCCTGATCATTTCACCCAGGGTAATACTTAATGGAAACCCACAAATACCACCAATATGACAGTTTAACCAACTGTTAAATTGTGAAATACTGTTGTTGGAATTCACGGCCACTAGCCACTCCCCCAGCTACATGACCGCGCATGCACTGGCAAAACAATTAATCATCCCAGGGCCTTACATCCTACGTAATCCGTGTACTGCATGGTCACATAATTTGCATGTAGAGTGATCACTCAGTCTATGTGCATGCGTGGTGTAGCTCCATAAGCCCATATGTGCATGTGTGGGGGAATCCATAGAAAGTCAGCCACAGACTCCTCCCCCTTTTTCTTCCTCCTTCTTCTTCCTCTCTCAAACAGGCCTGAGCACACCCTCTCCTGTCCCCCGCTTATCCTAATAAACCCTCATAGTGGGTTTTGTTGTGCCTTGTAGCTTTCCTCACATGGTAAACAGCGCTGCTTAATGAATAACATTGCGCCGCCACATAAAACCAACAACTGTGTCAGAAATATGATCAACTGGTAAAGGTACTTATTGTGCAAGCCTGGTAATCTGAATTTGATCCCCAAAACCTATGTAAAGGTCAAAGGGGAGAACTAACTCCACAAAGTCTTCCTCTGACCTACACGCACATAGATAGATAGATAGATAGATAGATAGATAGATAGATAGATAGATAGATGATAAATTATTCTATACTAGTTGATAGAATCTATCCCAAAGACTACTCTACCTTCTAGATTTGTCCACCTCAGCTCTCTTTCCTGTGGTCCTCCTACACCTTCCCCACAAACCAACAACTACTGCTAGGCACAAGAGTTTGTAAGACCTGCTCAGTGACAAAGCCAGCATATTAGATTAGCAGGGGTCTGTGTGATGCCAGTTACTCTGTAGAACTCAAATATTCATTCCATCCAAACATCACTAAAGTAACCCATTGGGCTATGAATACAGCTCAGTGGTAAAGCACGTGCCTAGAATGTCCCAGATTCAATTCCAGCACCACAAAATAAACACACTGGTAAGGAAAAGCTGAGCTCATGACTCCCTGCAGTGTGGAGCGTACTACTGTGGTAGTGAGACAACAGTATCTTAGAGTGGGAGGCAGAGTTAGGAGTTTATGGGGCTTGTGTTAGAGCAGTTTGATTAGCATTAGGTAAAGATTATGAAATAATAATTAAGAATTTGTATACTTGGTAAAGAATTTTTAAGACAAGGGTTTTAAAGTCTTAGAGATATAAACCAAATTCAGGAACATATCAAAAAAAATCATCAACCATAGTAAGATGCCTTGGAATAAACCTGACAAAGGATGTGAAATACCTCTACAAAACACTGAAGAAAGAAATTTAATAGACACTAGAAAATGGAAAGCTTACTCATGATCATGCATTAGAAGAATCAATATTATGAAACTAACAATTCTACCAAAAACAATCTACAGATTTATGCAATCCTAATGAAGTTCCAGTGGCATCCTTCACAGAAATAGAAGAAACAGCTGGGTGGTGGTGGTGCACATCTTTAATCTCAGCACTCAGGAGGCAGAGACAGGTGGATCTGAGTTCAAGGCCAGTCTGGTCTACAGAGCAAGTTCCAGGACAGCCAAGGCTACACAGAAAAACCTAGTCTCAAAATCAAACAAACAAGCAAAAAGAATAACAAAAAAAAATAGAGAAAGCAATCTTAAAATTCATATGAAAGCAAAAATAAATAAAAATAAATAAATAAACAAGCAGATAGCTAAAGCGAACCTGAGCAAAAACAAATACTACTAGAGAAATCACCATTCCTGATTTCAAGTTACACTAAAGAGACAGAACAATAAAAACAGCCTGGTATTAGCACACAAACAGACACAGATCAATGGACTAGAAGAGAGGACCCAGATACAAGGCAGAAAACTATAGCCACCTGATATTTGACAAAGACGCCCAAAATACACATTGAAGAAAAGACAGCATCTTCAGCAAACGGTGCTGGGGAAATGGAATATCTCCATGCAGGAGAGTGAAACTAGATGCACCCTACACAAAAGTCAGCTCCAAATGGATCAAGGGCCTCACCATAAGACCTAAAACTGAAAGACTAGATCACCGGTTCTCAGTCTGTGGGTCCAAGGTCCAAGAACTCCAAGGGTTCTCAAAATCAGGGGAAATATATTTATATTACAATTCATAACAGTAGCAAAATTACAGTTATGAAGTAGCAACAAAAATAATTTTATGGCTGGGGTCACCACAATATGAGGAACCCTATTAAGGGTTGCAACATTGGGAAGGTTAAGAACCACTGTACTAGAGGAAAATGTAGAGTGTACTTGAAGATATAAACATAAGCCAGTGATGCTCTCAACCTTGGTCAGAGAGGCTTCTCTTTGCAGTGGGCAGCCGTGCCAAGTACTCAGTGACTATTGGGTGTTCAGCCTTAAATGGGACATTTAGGTCAGCCTTGGATGTCACTCTTTGGGAGCTGTCCATCTTGTTTTTTTCAAACAGGGTCTCTCGCTGACCTGGAGCTCATCCATTAGGCTAGCATAGCTAAGCAGTGAGCCTCAAGGATCCATCTGTCTTTATCCCTGGGCTGGGGCTACAAGCATGCACCACCGTACCAAGCAATAGCCAAACCAATGTAGCTATCTATTACCCTCTGACAAGGCCAACAGGTTTGGTCACTGTGTCAAGAGACTATAATGAGCATTTGTTGGATAAATCTCAAGAAGTTGAATTTAAGCATTAAGGACCCGTCTAGGTCTCTCAAGTAAAAAACAAAAACATGAAACAAGCACTCTTAAGATGAGCAGGCAAGCCATGACCAGTTAATGTGTAGGATAAAAGGAAAGTGGTTTGGCTTTCCATGACTTTATTAGGACATGTGATGGCAGAGAAATTTCAGGGAAAAAAATTAGAAATACATTACAGGTGGTAGCAGTGAGGCCCAGGAATCTTCTAATTATTTCTCATTGCTAGATTTGGAAAGTTTTAAAATAGTTGATACTCTGTCAAAAATAAGAAATTTAACCACCTTTGTAAAAACTAGGTCCTATCACAAAGCAAAATGACAATTTCTGTTTGGAAATCATGTGCCTTTCTCACCTAAAGCAGTAAATAGAATGGTTTGTTTTAGAATGCACCTTTAGAAAGTGACAAAGGGATTATCACCTATGTACTGCATGAGAACAGAACCACAAGTCCTTGCTGAGACTCATGAGCTGTGCGAGAGTGTTTCAATAAAGCCCTGGCACCTAACAAATCAGTGTGTTATCGACTTTCTCAGGAGGCAAATAAGTATTGACTATTTTGAATCTGAAGGGGATGCTAATGAAAGAAGCACACACATCTACAATTGTAAAATAATATGAGTACTGTCATTTCTCTTCAGATCAGATAGTAATCAATAAGTAATAAAATCCCAGTGGCACCAAAGATGAAACTGGGTTTGAATTTGCTACCACAAGCATTGCACAATAAATAATCTGAGTGGCCATAAATCCAACTGTATTGCTTGCCTCATGCTAGAAAGAGCAAACAAACCCTAATGAATGGGGGTGGGGGGGAGTCACGTGACGTGAGGTGGTTGCTGAGTTAGTAGTGCGGCCTTCCAGATCAGCACACTGAGTCAACCTAACTTCTCCAAGAAAGCGGAGTCGGAGCTGGGAGTGACAGAATAAATACAGGGACGGTACAATGAGGAAAAGTCAATATTACAGTAATGCTTCGAAAGAGGTTCAGAGCAAGCCACGGCGCTGTGTCTTACCTCATTTCCACCAGATGCCTGAGGGAGAAGCCACGGAATGCTAAGATCATTCCTGCTTTTGAAACCCGATCTGCCTGAATGGAAGCTTGAGAACCTTAGATGGCTTGCTCTGGGATGCATTTTGTTCATGTGATATGATGCTGGATCGATTACTAATGTCTGAGTGGCACTCTAATAATGAGCCAGTATCATTTGACTTTTGTTTTTCAGGTTATACATCCTATACTGGATATTGGTATAACAGGTAAGGTGAGGTGAGTGATTATGACTGATGTTGATGGTCAAGTATATTGGGAAATTTAACTCAAATTCTCCAATGGCTGCCCCACATAAAAAGAATGGGTGACCTGTTGTATAATAAAGAATGCCACTGGCCTTTATCTCTGGTTTCCAGCAGGTCATATAAATCCTTAGAATTTCCTAAGCAATAGGAATTTTTATTGTTTCTATTATTGATGAGCCTCTTGAATCACACTAGAGTTTATGGAAAAACATGAGATGACTCAGGATGAGAGCCAGTCACTCACCAGAAAAATCAACCATGTGATTAATGGTTAGAGATTTGGGTCGGCTTGATCTCTCTCGTGTGGGAGGGTGGAGAGCAAATTCAATCGCTCGCTCAATGGCTGAACCCCTGTAACAAGCTTTAGATATGAGGGCTCAGGGGCATGCCCCAGCTGGAGAACATATCAGGTTGCTGGGAGGGTGACATACCTGATTTCACATGAGAGCTTTGTGTTTGGGGCTCTCCCAAGCCTGAACTTATATATCTCTTCATTTGAGTCCTAGATAGTCAAAGTGTAATTGTGAGTAGAGTATTGTCCTTAATTCTGTGAGCCATGCTAAAAAAAAAAAAAAATCAAACATAAGGAGGTTGTAGCAACCCTTTGAACTTGTGCCCAGTTGCTCAGAAACATGTGACCTGGAAATGTCACTGGCAGCTGGTGTCTAAAGTGGGGCAATGTCGAAGATTGCACCTTTAACATGTGGAATCTGATGCCAACTGAGTCATAGTTTAATTGTGTTGCAGCATAACAGTTACCACTACAATTATAGTTTAATCAAAAATAGCTACCTTTATTTATGGCCCTGGGATGCTGAACAAATGTATAGATAGTTTTCAGCTAGTTAGGACATTTTTTTTTTAATGCACAAAATACAATGAGTCATTATTAAGCTCCCAACTTTTTACTTCAGCACCCTCAAGCTTCTTTCTGGCTTTAGAGAGCTGTTACATAAGTTTAACTGGAGATTTAGATGGGTCAACCTTAACTTCCATGGTTCAATCCTAATAACCCTGCCTGTCAGTGTAACTTATTTCTGGACAGTACTGAACTACTCAATTTGGGCTTAACTTAGACTGAAGACATCTGCAATTCAGTGTTGAAATGATTTATGATTCATTATTAGTAGAGGATGCCCTAGATATTTCAAGGAAGAGAAAATAGGCAATCTGGCAATTTTATTTGCATAATAAATTCTCTTGTGGGTGCAATATGACAGTAGCATAAGCAAATATATTTGTGTGTTTCCACAAGGTCAGAAATTTATGGACTAACAAAAAATTTCATAAGGGTCAGCAACTTCAAAGACAGCAGTTTGTCATATAATCCCACCTACCTTGCAGGTTCTCTTATTCAAGTCTCAATCAGTACTATTAACCCTCGTATTACACATCACACAGTAAATACATCTATCTATCTACATGCATATATTTGAGTTCCAAAATAAATACAAATTTAAAAGACTGCAGGGAAGTTCAAGAGGTTTCCAAAGTGGGCTGAGAGCATCTGTAGTGATAAGATAAGGAACCAGGCCAGGACCAGGAGAGACGGGCTGCTGGAGCTGCTGGAGTCAGGATTTGAATTCCAAGCTGCAGAGTTCAGTTGTGAGGTGGAAGTTCAAACAGGGGTCAGAAGACAGGAAACAACAGGTTCAGGTCCTGGTCCAGACGGGTGAACAGGAGGATGGACAGGCAGGCTGCATTAATAGTAGGGTACCAAGCAGAGCGGAAGCTCCAGGGATAGTCCCCTCTTGCAGTGATTTGAATGAGAATGACCATTATAGGCTCATAGATTTGAATACTTGGTCATTAGGGAGTGGCACTATTTGAAAGGATTAGGAGGTGTGACCTTGTTGGAAGAAGTGTGTCGCTCTGGAGACAGGCTTTGAGGTTTCCTATACTCAAGCTACACCCCGTATGGATACATACCTTCTGCTACCTGTGGATCAAGATGTGGAGCTCTCAGCTCCTTCTCCAGCATCATGTCTGTCTATGTGCCACCATGCTCCCTGCCGTGATGACAATGGACTAAGCCTCTGAAACTACAAGCAAGACCCAATTAAATGTTTTCCTTTGAAAGAGTTGCCATGGGGAGGAGGCAGGGGGAGTGGAGAGAGAGAGAACTGGAATATGGAGGCATCTCTGGAATGAGCTAGAAACCTAGAGCAATGGAAACCCCCGGGAATCTATGAGGATGACCCTAGCTAAGACTCGTAGCAATGGGGGATATGGAGCCTGAACTGGCCATCTCCTGTAACCAGGAAAAACTTCCAGTGGAGAGATTGGGACACGAACCCAACCACAAATCCATTGACCTACAATTTGTCCTGCCCACAAGATATGCTGGGATAAAGATGGCACAGAAATTGTGGGAGTGGCCAACTAATAACAGGCCCAGCTGGAGGCCCATACCCTGAGAGGGAGCTCACCCCTGAGGGCCAGGACCCCAGAGACCTAGGATAGAGCCAAACACGCCTGGCAAAAAAAAAAAGGAAACAAAAAAGTTAATGAAATGATTCCTAGTGATATTCTATGATTCTTATAGATGGATGCCTTAGCCCAACTGTCAGCAGAGAGGCTTCACTCAGCAACTGATGGAAACACATGCAGAGACCCGTGGCCAAACATTAGGCAGAGCTTGGAGAATCCTGTGGAAAAGGGGAAGGAAAGATTGTAAGAGTCAGTGGGGTCAAGGGCACCACAAGAAAACCCATAGAATCAACTAACTGGTCTCATCAGGGCTCACAGAGACTGAACTCACAACCAGAAAGCCTGCATGGGACCAACCTAGGCCCTCTGCACATATGTGACAGTTGTGTAACCTAGTCTTGTGAGACTCCTAATAGTGAGAGCAGGGGCTGTCTCTGATTCTGATGCCTGCTTTGGGGACCTGTTCCTCCTACTGGAGTGCCTCATCCAGCCTTCATAGAAGAGGAGGTGCCTGGTCTCACTGCAACGTGATATACCCTGGCTGGCTGATCTCCATGGGAGGCCTGCCTGTATCTGAAGAGGAACAGTGGAGGAGGAGTGGGGGGGGGGGAGTAAAGAGGAGGTGGGGGAGGAATTGGGAAGAGGTGAGGGAGGGGAAATTTTGGTTGGGGGTGTAAAAACAAAAAATAAATAAACAAAAAAAAAGAGTTGCTGTGGTCATGGTGTCTCTTCACAGCAATAGAACAGTGACTAAAACACTTCTGCTTGCCAGTCCTTGAGACGCACACTAATAAACTTGTAGGACAGCTCCTTCTCTATTCCCAAGTATAAGTCACTTATCAGTCTGATCTGGGTGGGTGTTGTCCTGGTTAGTTTTTATTTTATAGTTTTAACTTGATGTAAACTAGAGCCTCCCAGCAAGAGACAACCTCAATTGAAGAAATGCCTCCATCAGATTAACCTGTTACCATGTCTGTGAAGGGCTGTCTTGACTGATAATTGATATCAGCAGATCCAGCCCACCATAGGTGGCACCATCCCTAGGCAGGTGGCCTGGGCTGTATAAGGAAGTTAGCAGAGAGGAAGACAGAGTGAAGCAGCATTCATCTGTGGTTTCTGCTTCAGGGTTTCTGTCCTGACCTCCCTCAATGATAGACTGTGACCTGGAAGTATAATCCAAATAAACTCTTTCCTCCTAGCATTACTTTTGGTCAGACACAACAGCAGGAAAATGAACTGAAACCAGTAGAGCCTGACAGAGGCTGCAGCTTCTGGATCCACTCGGGGGCTGGAGTTGTCTTTCCTCCTCAAAATGGAGTCCAATGTTGCTTGTAAATGACAGTTTCATAGTATACAGAGTAACTTAGAGTAGGCAATAGCCTGAGCATAATAATCCTCATGATTAATTTAGTGGATAGAGTGTCCCATAGGAGAAAGAATATTCTTGATGAAAGATCCAAGAGTGATAGATAAGGACAGTGTCTTAGTCACTGTTCTATTGCTGTGAAGAGACACTATGACCAAGGCAACTCTTTTAAAAGAAAACATTTTATTGTGGGCTGGCTTACAGTTTCAGAGGTTTAGTCCATTATTATCATGACAGGGAGCATGGCAGCAGGCAGGCAGACATGGTGCTGGAGAAGTAGCTGGGAGTTCTACATCCTGATGTAGAGAGAAAGAAACTGGGCCTGGAATGGGCTTTTGAAACCTCAAAGCCCACCCCCAGTGACACACTTCCTTCTAATCCTTTCAAATAGTGCCAAGTCCTGGTGATTAAGCATTCAAACATATGAACCTATGGGAGCCATCCCTAGGGAATGTCTGAGAATTTCTACTGAAGCCCACCATCTGAAGCTTGTTGACCTAGGGACAGTGTAGATGGTTGGGTATCAGTCATGACTGATATTGTGATGCCTGGATTTAGAGAAAGTTGTCCTTGTAAGGTGAAAGGTGAAACAGAAGATAAAGTTGTTCATTTTGACCATCACGAACCACGCTTTTCACTTTCTTCATTAACTTGGACAATAGTTTCCTCAATGTCTTTTCTATTTATAGGCGCTGTAAGTGCCTCTCTCGGTAGTTAAATGATTGGAATACGTGCATCTGGTTGTTCTGTTGCAAAACCGTCTGTAATTTTCTTTTTATTTATTCTTTATGTCTTTGACATCATGCATCCCCGTCTGATTCATTTCCCCTTCATATCTGCTCTCTACCCTTGTAACCTTCCCCTCAAAATGGTTACTTTACCATTTATTATCAGTAAAATCCATGCACAATTATCACAAGACAGAATGGGGAATCCGAACAGTCACCAGCTGCTGCTGCTCACTCTTGATGCTCTTTCCACGTTGGGAAGGACCAGCGCACCTCTCCGCTCTGTGCACCTCTCCGCTCTGCATTTTCTTTCTGTCACATCCATCCCCAGTGAAAACTCTGCCTCTTGGACCAAAATGCTCCTTTCAGTTGGGTAGTGGACCAGTGACAGAATTCCCGTAATACCACACATAGATCAAGTGGCCCCCCAATGATTGAAAGTCTCACAAAAATGGTGACATTTTTGGGTTACTGGGAGTTTCTCAAAGGGATATCGCGTAGTGTGTATGCACCTTTGAAAGCATTGTTCTTACAGTGAGACTGATTAAATGAGAAAAGATATTCAAGTAGTCAATGAAAACCAGATTGGCATCCTGACCTTGTCTGGGTAAAGCGAACAGAGAACATTCATTCTTCTCTTCTGAATGTCTATTACAGAGTCACCTCAGAGAGCCCTCCCACCAAGGCTGTGCATCACCAACAGCAGATGCCAGCAAAGGAAAAACCAGGATACAGAAACACACACACACACACACACACACACACACACACACACACACACACTAGTTTAAACATCTGGAGTAGAGAGTAGCCCCTGAAGCAACAGGAAAAAAAGCAGATGTGGAAAGCTGAACGCTTCTAACTCCTCAACCTGCTTGAAGAAATAACCGACCAAACTGAAAAGACATGGTAAGTTTCCCAACACACACGAGAAGAAAAGCCGCACCTTCGCACAGCTGGGCTTTGTGCTCGAGTGCATTCACATGCCTCCATTCAGGACCAGATGCACTATTTCACTTCAGACAAGATTTTTCCTGGAAATAGAACTATAGGCGTGAATTTGAGAGAAAAGGCCACCTGAGCAAAACTGAACACCCTTTATCTTTTTTTTTTTTTTCAAACGTAAATAGTTCACCCTGGCATATCAAGAAGAAGTATTTTACAGTCAGACAAACTGCTTTCTGCAAGTTTTGTTTTACCCAAACAATATCCTGATTTATTCCCTAACTTATGACTTATTTGCTCCCACATACAAAGAAAGGGGATATTGGGCCAACTGTTCATCCTTGAGCTGCAATGTGGTGATGGAGGACAGGGCTTCACAGGGATTCATTGGTGAGCCTAGGGCTAGGCCCAGATGCTCAAGGGAACAGATACTTGTATTTAAATTTTTTAGTCAGTGGTTCAGGCAGTTAAGTACCTGAAGCTGAATTTGATTCCTGAACTAAGCCCATATACAAAATTCAAAGAGCATCTAAGGACTTGACCCAGAGTTTACATCTTAGGTCAAAAAAACTGCAAACTGAAAAGGTTTTCCGTGGGGCAGTGGTAGCACACGCCTTTAATCCCAGCACTCGGGAGGCAGGCGGATCTCTCTGAATTCGAGGCTAGCCTGGGCTATAGAGTGAGTTCCAGGAAAGGCGCAAAGCTACACAGAGAAACCCTGTCTTGAAAAAAAAAAAGAAAGAAAAAGAAAAAGAAAAGGTTTTCCATATCTCTGATCCTTTTACAAACTTTGGGAGACTCCACTTATTCATGTAAGTCCCGTGTAGAATGCTGCCAACGTAACAGATCGGATAGGTAGGACGTAACAGATGGTGGGATAGTCCTAATCCCTTTGTGCCATAATTCACTAACAAGAAAGCCACCTGTTTACAAACTATTGGCTTGAAGAGAATAGACAGCCATAGTCATGAGGACCTGAACTGGAACAAGACCTGCCTTTTGGCCTGGCATTCATGAAGGGCAGAGTAGAAACGCTGTTTTCCTTCAAGCAAGCTACAGGTGTTACAAGCTAACAGGTGTTACAAGGGTTACAAAAGGAATGCTTGTAATAGTTATAATGGCTTAATCAAGGAAGTTTATATATGTACATTTATGCATTTGATATTATAGATACAATAATTATAAATATGTATAAATATAAAATTTTGCAATGCATGATACTAAACTTGGAAAAACTAACCTAAAGACCTCATTTTAACTTAACTCTCTCAAGCACACCTCTGATGCAGTCACATTCTGAGATACTGGGAGTTAGGCCTTCAACATAGGAATTTTGAAGACACGCAACTCAGTTCTTAACACTAAGAAAATGTAAACGTATTTGTATCAAGAAGAGATGAGATTCAGTTAGGCCTGTCCTTAGTTGAGCATGCTGAAACAAGAGCTACCTACCTGTTCAAAGTTGTCTACGTTAAGGTGCTGGGGAGCAATCTTTTTCCTTCTACTGTTCTAGTTTCAGTAGTCAGAGCCTGGAGATCAAACTGATTTTAAAAAGCGCTGACAAGAGAAAAACAAAATTGTCGTAAAGAAATCTGACTTGGGACTTGGAAGACATCTCAGCAGATAAGAACCATTGCTGTGAAAATCAGAGGGCATGAGTTCAAATCCCCAGCACCCGCCTTGACAGCTTAGCATAACTATGCTGCAGTAACCCCAGAGTTAAGGACAGATAAACAGTTCACAGGAGCTCTCGGGCCAGCCAACCTAGCCAGAATGGTAAGCTTCAGTTCAGTGAGAGACTCTGATGAAAGAAAGAAAGAAAGAAAGAAATAAAGAAAGAAAGAAAGAAAGAAAGAAAGAAAGAAAGAAAGAAAGGAGGGAGGGAGGGAGGGAGGGAGGGAGGGAGGGAGGGAGGGAGG
>CABHPP010145217.1:9416-26218 GCA_902168425.1 Peromyscus attwateri
TTATTTATTTATTTATTTATTTATTTATTTATTTATTTATTTATTTATAATTAAATCACTTGAGCTGTATTTTTGGAATGTTCAAGTGGGGCTTCTGGTCAACATAAGGAATGACCAAACATTGGCCATGGAGCGAGCAAAAGTATCAAGACTCCCCTGACGTTTGGGAATAGGAAGAAAAGATGATTGCTACCATCCATTGTCCAACAGACAGAGAGAGAAAAGGAACATTGGCACTGAAAAGGCAATACATCAATACATCATATGAACTGAAACTGTTAGGAAATATTCAAGCAAGATGTTAATGTTGAGGGTAGCAGACAGGAAGAGGAAAAAGATGAGACAACTTCAACCATTGGGAGAAAGTGGGATCCATTCTGGTGCCGCCGTACATCTCCGTCAAGTGAGATCTTCCCACTGAAGAGAACACTACAAATATCATCAAAGGGAGAATGAAGGTGGAGGTACTAGGCAATGAAGAAAAAGGAATGTCCTCACCGTCTGCATCTGCAGCCTATTGGGATAACACCCCCAAGTCCTGTGGGAACCTGTTGGTCTAGGCTCAGCATCAACCCTGGTACATCTTCGAGAAGCCATGGAAAAGAGGACAAGCTATTGAGAAATCCTGTCCTAGTTTTCAGCATGGAAGGAGGAGTGGCCTTGGAAAATACACACTGAAATCCAACACCAGCCCCGTTACGGAAACAATAAACATTTGTGTATTGGAAACGTGACCCCCAAATCCAGAGGTTAATGGTGGTCAGAGGTGGGACCTTTAGGAGTTAGGAATAGAAGAAGTCATGAATATGGAGACCTCGTGAAGAAACTAGTGGCTTGAGTAGAAGCAGAGGGCCCAACCCTGATGCTATGTTGCCATATGACGCTTTCAGCCATGGTATGATGCAGCAAGAAGGTCCTCGACAGGCACTGTCAGCCAATGCCAGCAGCATACTCAGACTTCCTAGACTTTGGAAACACATAAATCTCTATCCTTACAAATTTACTCGGTCTCAGGTATTTTGTTATAATGACTGAAAACAGATAGAGGCAAACCCCCATCAGAATTCCAGAATTGAGTAGGGAACAACTGGATACGAATACTTTCAAAACAAGATGCAGTGGTCACCCCAAACCAGTGTGGTTTTGCACAAGTCAGGGCAAATAAAATCAACATCATTTCTCAACTTCTTGCAATGTCCGCAGGCCTGTTCTTATCTGGCACCTGATTATGGCTCCCTTACCACCTCTCCGCCCCTCTCCACCTGTCAGACACACTAGTTATAATCTACTGAACCACACCTTCATTCTGAAATGTTCAAATTCATCCATACCACAAGTACTTTTCCCTCAACTATCCCTGTGAACCAGAGTTCTCCATTATCCTATTTTGGCATAGCAAGCATCTTCTCATCTATTAGGCCATCTCAAAATGACCTTCTCAAAAAATATTGTCACTAAGTTGTGAGACTAGCTCAGGTCACTTGCCTACTGTGTATAAGCCCAGATCCTGTCCCAACAGCATATGCACAAATAAAAGGACTAGTGTCCTTCCACCTCAGAAAATAAGGACATTCTGGGCCCAGGGAGCTGGGCAATTGGTGTAGTTCTTGGCATGAAAGCATGAGAGTCTGGATCCCCAGCACCCACATAAGAAGCCGGGTGTGGTGGTGTGTATTGGTAATCCCAGGACGAGGGAAGCAAAGCCAGAAGGATACCTGGGATTTGCTGGCCAGAAGTCTATTCCCAGTGAGCTCCAGGTCCAGGGAGAGACCCTGTTCCAAAAACTAAGATGGACATTGGCTGAGGGAGACATCTGCCATTGACCTATGGCTTCCACGTGCAGGTACACACGCGCACACACGCGTACACACGTGCACTTGCCCTGCCACAAACACACCCACACAAAAATGGCTTCTTGATGATGTTAACAAATAAGACTAAATATCACATCTCAGAACATCTTTTGGGGCCTATGTGCTTCTGGTGAAATGATAAGGAAGTGTTTTCTTGTGATAAATGATGGCTATACTGCAGCGAGCCGCAGTACAGCCTTGTGGAGGGTGTTGGGGTATGATTTTGCCTGCTAGAGATGAAAAGAGGTGTTGACACCAGTATTTCTTTTTTATTTGTGTCTATTCTTTTAAATTAAAAAATTTATTTGTGTGTGTGTGTGTATGTGCACATGTGTATGTACACATGTATGAGCACACATCCACTATAGTACATATGTGAAGGTCAGAGGACAATTTGTGGGAATCAGTTCTCTCCTTCCATCATGTGGTCCTGTGGAGCAAATTCCTGTCATCAGTCTTGAGAACAAGTGCCTTTACCTACTGATCACCCTCCTGGCCCTAGACCAGTATGTCTTTAGCAATGGTGCACAAACTATAAGCAACAGGAAGTTCTTTGCTACTGTGGGCCTGAGAGGGCTAGAGGACCCTGAGCAGGCCTTGGAGGTCCATCCCACATCGTTCCTTCTTGTTTCTCTCTATAAAGCTCCCAATGGGCCTTGTTCAACCTCCTGCCTGGACCATTTTAAGCTGATAACACCCCATGCTCATAGGCCTAGTCTTTGGAGTTGGTCATTAGAGGTTGGTAAGCTACAGGTGTAATTACAGTTGTGATCAGGCCTTGTCCTCAGCCCTGGCCGCTGGCTACTTTGAGGATTCCTTGAATTCAAAGACCCAACCCAGTTTCTCTCCAACCCTCTCTTCTTCCCTGAACATCCTGCTTCTGTGTAAGATCGTAGCCTTATCTATAGGCTACTTAGCTGAAATAACGTTGGAAAGCACCGATCTGATTCTGAAACACAACTGAGCATTGCTGTGGCTTGATAACATAACACAACATCATTGATATTACAATACAGACTCTTGGGTCTCATCCCAGTCCCTCTCAGGCTCTTGTCCAATAACAAAGCTGACTTCCTGGCAAGCAGATGAGCTATTCATCCCTGGAAACATTCTCATACTGGCTGGATGATCAGATTCCTGCAAAGCCAATAGAAATTTCTTTGTTGGTAGCTAGTTTGAATTATTAACAAAAAAAAAAAAAAAAAAAAAAACAAAAACCTCTCTACTGTGACTTCTAAAACCATGTGTTTCTGGTTTTGTGAATAGAATAAAAGAATTTCTTCCTTGAATTCTCTATCTTTATCATTAGTGGGCTGAAATAATTGAAGTCCAGGTACTCAATGGAGTGGTAGTGATCACCCCCAGGAATACTTAACACTTAATTGTCCCAGGAATATTTCTATTACTTTAACGGGAATACAACTTCACAGTAATTATGCATTGGTTCCGATATACTTCCCAGACAGAAGAAATCAATATAACCAATTATAGAATGGAGAGAAACAATGAAAAGGATAATTCAAATTCATCTTTCAGTTGAGATAATACATTCTTACGTTTGAATATGGAACACCTATTGATTTATTATAAACTGCAAATGAAACTTAGTTGGCGAAGGCCAGATCAGCAATAGTTAGAATGCTTTTCAGACTCCTCTCTCCTCTACCTTTTTTCTTCCTCCTCGCTCCATAGATCAGGCATAGATCGCATAAATGCTCAGATTGAACACGTCAGCTCCTGTCCCTCTGTCTCTCCCCATGTAGGATCTAATTACAAACACTCAGTCCTGTTGGTTGAGCAGCCAGTCCCGACTCATTGATGCAGGCATGTGTTCCTTCGATCAACCACTATTTGCAGAGTCCCTTATTTGAAACCTGTTCTCTGTGATGGGACTAGAAGTGAGAAGGCCATGACTTCTTCTCAGCCAGAGTGGCAAATAGGGAATCCTAGCCATAAAATGTCCATAATCAGGGTTTGATTCTGAACTCCTCTTCATATCAACTGTTCTTTAATCCCAACCACACACACTCGAGACATCCAGTGGGACTGATGCTTCAATTTCTCCATGGTTCTTTAGTCTCCACACTGGGATTATAGACGTGCCTTGAGCCCCATGTCCCTTGGTTGAAGTCTTACTAATCTATCCCATTTTTTCTCTTGGATATAGTAAGATGGACTAAGAGAACCTCGTGTTCTCCCTATCCCTCCATACTCCCCATGCTGCTTCCTGGCTATGGCTTCCTTTGGGAGAAATTCTCAATCATGACTCTTCATTAAAATGGTCTTTCATAGTTATCTGATCAATTTACCAAATTTCTAAAGAAGTATGATAATCTAAGGTATGATAATGCACACCTGTTATACGGGTTAGTTTTGGCTGTCAACTTGATTCAAACAAGAGTCACTTGGGTAGAGAGAACATTAACTGAGGAACCACCTCCATCAGACAGCCTATGGCATGTCTGTGGGCCATTTTCTTGACCGCTAATTGACATAGGTCCTAGCCTACCGTGGGCTGTGCCACCCCTGGGCAGAACGGTCTTGAGCTACAAGAAAGCTAGCTGAATACAGGCCTGGGGATCGAGCTAGGAAGCAGCTTTCTCCGTGGTTTCTAGTTCGGGTTCCTATGTTGAGTTTGTGCCTCAGCTTCCCTCAGGGATGAACTGGAACCTGTGAGCTGAAATGAACCCTTTTTTCCCAATAGCTTTGTGTCAGAGTGTTTCATCACAGTGGTGATATTGTGTTCCCCAAAAATACTGTTCACCCTAATAAACTTATCTGGGGTCAGAGAACAGAACAGCCACTAGATATAGAGGCCAGAAAATGGTGGCACACATGCCTCTAATCCTAGCATTCCAGAGGCAGAGATTCATCTGGATCTTTGTGAGTTCAAAGCCACACTGGAAACAGCCAGGCATGCTAACAAGAGCCTTTAATCCCAGGAAGTGATAGCAGGAAACAGAAAGGTATATAAGGAGTGAGGACCAGGAACTAGGCCTGGTTAAGCTTTTAGGCTTTGAGCAGCACAATTCAGCTGAGATCCATTTGGATGAGGACTCAGAAGCTTCCAGTCTGAAGAAACAGGATCAGCTGAGGAATTGGCAAGGTGAGGTGGCTGTGGTTTGTTCTGCTTCTCTGATCTTCCAGTATTCACCCCAATACCTGTCTTCAGGTTTGATTTTATTAATAACACCTTTTAAGATTTGTGCTACACATCACAGTCACTGAAAGCAAACAAGAACATCTGTCACCACAGATCTTGGCAGGATGAGGTTGGAGGATCATGAGTTTGAGGTCAGTGGGGCCTGCACATCAATCACAGACCACCTGGTGTACTGTAGGAAATCCTGTCTTGAAAACAATTATTTTTCTGAGGTTCATCAGCACCTTAATATACCCACTGCATTAGCCTGAAATCCTTGAGACAACTACCTTGCTTCAAGTTAAGCTCAAATGAGTATGACTCCCCACCCCAAAAGATTTGTTGAATTCCTAAGCCAAATCTATGGTATCTCAAAATGTGACCTTGTTTGGAAACATGGTTGTCATAAGGTATAATTAGTTAAGATGAAGTCATAGTCTAACAGGGTGGATCCTTAATCTAATAAAACTGATGTCACTACAAGAAGAGGGCAATGTGGATATAGCAGTGTGGACAGGTAGAAGATGACGGGAAGGCCCACAGTCAGAATGCCATGAGCTTGAATGACAGGGGGCCAGGGAAGGGACAGGCAGGATCTTCCCTTCCTCTTTGCAAACATCTTAATTTTTGAACTTCTAGCTTCCAGAGAGGCAAGACAATGCATTTTTTTTTCTAATTTTAACCTAGCTTGTGGTGTTTTGTTATAGCTGCCTAGGAAACCTATATGCGTGTCACATTGCCCTCCCGGCTGCTCCCCTTACCCTGTACTCCATTTAGGAAATGCGAACGAAGGAGAGTAGGGACCACAGCCCTACTATGCGCTGAGACATTGACACAGCATGCAGGTTCCTAGACAGTGTCGTCTCACCCAGATCCCCCCTGATCCTCACTTCTTCTCATTTTCCTTCCCATTTGATTTGATACCAGTGAAGAAGACCTTCTGTCTTCTTGGCTAACATCTTTCTGGGGACATAAAGAAAAGCTACAGCTTCTATGGACAAGATTTGTTCTCCTCCAATCTTCAGGTTTATAGGCTGCCCAGACAGGAAGGAAAAAAAGAGCCAGTCTGATAACATACCATCGATCATAATCCGGGATAATAGATGTTCACTCTCTACAGCACATTTCCTCTTCAGCTGTTTATCTACCAGCAGTGCTGATCCATGCCTCTTTCTCACCTGTGAAAACAGATACAGAGATAAACTGCTGCTCCAGGACTGAGCAAAATTAATTTGCCTACAGGGAAAATGGACCTAACACCAGGGCTTCTGAGAGCAGTTAAGGTAGGACACTAACTCACAAAGCTCAGACATCAGAACCCTTGGTTGCTAGCACGGAAGCCATCTCAAGGTAGACTACCCAAAGACAGAAGGATCTTATTATAAAATGACAAACAGGACGTGTCTGGAAAAAGGGCCAGAGGCAGGGCACTCGAAGCAGAAAGGGACGAGCTCTTCGTCTCTGCTCTCGACACATCTCTGCTCCTGTCTTTGTAACTTGTTTGTCTCTTTTCTATCTGAAGACTAGATTTGGTACAAGTGGCTCACAGATTCACACATTAGTGGTCCGGCCATCAGCCTTGTCTCGTTGACAGCTGCTGTTCCTGCGAAGGGACTTCAATCCAATTCTAGTTAAGAGTCCTGCTCTTCAGCAGTAAGAAGAGAAGGTGGGGAGAGGCCAGGGGTGGGCAGCTGTGCAAAGTGGAGATATGGCTAGAAGTGCTAATGTCAAGGAAAGTGGGCCAGTCAAACCAACAGCCCCGAGAGTGCCTTCTACGACGCTTCTAGCATGGTGCTCTCACAAGCTTCTCGAATGAACTACAAGGATACAACAGTGATGCCAAGGGAGGAGAGGAAAGAGACCAGATGTCGTCTCATTCCATGCTTTGTGTGAGATGCAGACATAGGCCCAGATTGGAGAAACATGTTGCACTTAGAATTATCCTCCTTGCTGTTCGGGCCCTCTGGATAAGTTATTTGTCAGGAGGGGACCCCTCAATTCTTAAAGCAATTATATTCCTACTAATACCAAGAGCTGCTATATTATTGCTGCAACAAAATAACTAAAAAGGCAACTTAAGGAAGGAAGGGTTTCTTTTGAATAACAGTTCCAGCCAAGTCTATCATGCTGGGTGGACATGGTGGTCATGGTGGCCAGGGCATGTATCCACAGTCTGGAAGCAAAGACAGGTGAAGGCTGATGCTCAGCTAGCTTCCTCCTTTCATGAAATGGAGGACCCATGCCATGGAATGGAACCACCTGCATTTAGCATGAATCTGGCCACCTCAACCTAATCTATAACAATCCCTCACAGACACACCTAGGGGTGTGTTTCCATGGTGATCACAGTTGGTGATTTCTAACTGTGATGCAGTTGACAAAGCATCACAGCCACCATGCACATTGATAATGTACCAAGAAGACCCCCAAGTGGCCCTATGCCTGGAGTTGAAGGAGTTAGGTTAAAGATAGGAAATGGTTCTTCTGACTCAAAAGGTAATTTCTTTACAGGGGGGCATTCATTTTCAAATGCTTCCTTGCTACGTCTTTCTAGAAAATACAATACTTAGCATAGGAATTCAATTTACTATATAAAATAATATGTGTTCCAATCCTGGCCTCACATTGACATGAAGACTTGGGGATGTTGTTTACCTTTCTAAGCCCTAGATTTCTCATCTGTGATGTACTCTAACCGTCACTCCCTCTCAGAGCTGTTAATGTAGTGTTACAGTTTGAATGTGCAGTGTCTTTCCCAGGCCTGTTTCTTCCTCAGACAGCAGCGTTATTGTGGAAGACTGTGGAACCTTAGGAGATGGGGTCTAACTAACTATGGGAAGTGAGTCACTCGGAGTGCGCCTTTAAAGGTTATAGCTGGCCTCTGGTTCCTACCATGCTTTCTTTTTTTTTTTTAGGCTGGCCTCGAACTCACAGAGATCCACATGCCTCTGCCTCCCGAGTGCTGGGATTAAAGGTGTACGCCACCACCGCCCAGCCCTACCATGCTTTCTGCCTTCTTGATGTGAGCAACCCCACCACATGCTCCCACCAGCACAAACTAAGTGGCTCTGCCTTGCCTTTCCCACTGTGATACACTGAAACTCTCAGGAACCCCGAACCCCAATAAATCTTCCCTTCCTTGGGCTGGTTCTGTCAGGTATCACAGTCACAGCACTGCAAAATCATGGACAGGGAGTAAAGGAGAACTTCAGGACATCTTGGCACAGTGTCTGGCTCAGCACTCACCAGCAGCTACTTAGTGACTTCTCTGCAGCCCAATCATTCATTTCTTCAGCGACTCTATTTTCTGAGGTAGAGAGGGCACCCCAGCACACAAATCCTCAAACCTGAGGTGCAGTAGTGTTCAGAAAGAAGACACCCCTCACGTCAATACTAGGTTTAAGGAAAAGAACCAGTCTGCTTCTAAGGTTGGCTCCCTGCAACTGGGGCCACATGAAGTCCTATCATTACCTACCATCTTTGACAATGGTCTCTACAGTGGAGCTTTGTAGACACATACATACATATATATCATATACAAATACATGTACATATACATCTCATAAGACTGGGGAGATATTTAGGTGGCTCTGGAAAGAAAATAGAGGAAAGCAAAAATATTATTAGCATTCTAGTAAATCCATCACAGATGGTCTTCAAAATTAATACGAAAACAGGCTGCTCATTTTCAGCGAGCGCCTGCCTTCTTAAAATAATCTGGAAAAGCCCCAAAAACACCATCCATATGAGTGAGCTGATACCCACCAATTCAGCTGGAAATATAAAAGAAAAGGAAAGAGCAGAAAGGGGTCTTTATTCTTTCCACTTTGCCACACAATAGAGTTGATAGAATACCAAATGATGATCTCCTCAGATGTGGTCTATGGGTCTTCCTTCCCTGACCCTGGAAATATGGCTGGTCCTTGCAGCTCTTCTGCAGGAAGATGCTCAGGGGAGAATTGTGTATCCAGGATCAGGGTACCACTGGCACACAAGGACACCTGAACTGCCTTCCCAATCCAGCCTCCTGTAACCAGTGGCCCCTTTCCGCTAGATCTCTGTTTATTGTGTAATTAATGAAAGCTAATGACCCTTGCAGAGAGCCCCAAATTTAAACTCACACTGCTGATTAAGATGGGCTCTTCTCTTCCACTCTTAATCACTCAGCTCTGTAAAGCATTTCTAAAGCTTATGGGGCCTCCGAGAGTATCCAGGGTTATTAATCTCTGCATCACTCACTCTTTCTCCACCAATATTCCTTCAGAAAACACACAGAAGGCCAAGCAAGGGGCAGGAGAGCCATGCAGTTTTCTTTCTTTATGAAGCAGGCTTTGTACCCGCCTTCTCCTCCAGGAGGAATTCTGCAGAGAGCTGCTGGCTGCATTGCCGGGGCCCCAAGTGCTGTGTATGTCTGCTCAACCTCTAACACACAGCTAAAACTCGTGGCTCATTCTTCACGGACATAAATATTTCAAAACTGCTTGCTTTTTAGCCAGCCAGATGGCTGGATCTCACACTTCCAATGTGCCAGACTCCAAAAACCCCAAGGACTCAGATTTTGTGATGGGGTTTATGATCTCATAATGGGGGTTAGGGAGGTGGATGGGGACTAAAGCAAAGATCTGTCCAAATTAGAGGGGAAAATTAATGGAGGGAATCTCACTTTGAGTAGAAGAGTTCGGCCTTATGAATGTTGTTTGCAGATAATACAATAGTAAAAATTCCAGATAGCCGACGTGATGTGGTGGTGTTTTCCCAGGAAGACACAATGAATGTCCAGTCACCACAGATGGGCATGAATAAGAGGCCAAAGTATGACTTCTCCGAAGTCCAACTTAGTGAGGCCAGTGAATTTATTCAGCCTTTTGTTTTTGTTGTTTCACGAAGCTCACCTGAGGGGTTACTTCCAAGAGTATGGTGACCCCCAAACAGCTTCAGGACCACCAAGTCCCACCCCATATGGATGGCATCCTCATGGAAGCCGCATCACAGAGTCCTATTTTCAGTTAATCTTCCAACTTCTACATAGGTTGGTATCTCCCAGGCTCACTTGCAGCTGGAGGAGGAGGAATTTCAGGTGAGGGTCCCTAACCCTCCCTTCCACCACAGAGCGAGTGTCCGTCCATAGCTCCATTGCCATTACCACAGACCTGGCTAGCATTGTACTGATCTGATCTAATCTCCACAGCTACAAGGAACATAACCCAAGATAGCATTATGGTCTCAGGAGAAAGCCACCCCACAACACATAGTCAGCAAAAGTCTTTCTCGTGGACCTGGAGAGAGAGTTCATTGAATAAAGTGCTTGTTTTCCAAGTGCGAAGCCCACAGTTTGGATCCCTGAACCATGTAAAAACCAGGAGAGCACAGAAGCCTGCCTGTAATCCCAGTGCTTGGGAATGAAGGCAGAGTAGCCTGGGGAAAGCTGCCTAACTAGAAAACCAAATTTATGAGGCTCAAGGAGAGAGCCTGCCTCAATAAATAAAATGGAGAGGGATTGAAGAAGATACTCGGCATCAACCTCAGCCTCCACACACAGACACACACATGGGCATGGGCTCTCACTCACGTGCAAACATGCATGTACACATACAACAGATTTTGTCATGCTTCTCAATCCCTGCACCAGTCTGTCCACTCTTGTAGTCTCCTGTTCCTGCAGGGGTAGACTCAAAGGACATGTCTCTTTGAGATGGGTTGACACTTTAGGATTCCATCGTGTTAGACAAGTTCCATACAAAAGATTGACCAAGGTCGAGGCAGAGTCCAGGGAAACCTCTCTGGTGTGTGACCTTCATTTCCCTCAGGCTTATCTTGGCTGTGTTTCTGGGCATAGGGAAGAGCATAGGGTTGGAAGATGATTTGGAGTCTCTCGTCTTTATTAGTAATATTATCATTGCCATATAAATAATAGATATTCATCAAGGAAAAATTAGAAAGCAAGAATAAAGCAAACAAGCCCAAAGTCAAACACCACACACACACACACACACACACACACACACACACACACACACACACAATCTTACAATACAGAGAAAATCATTGCTAACATTTTGGTGTATATTTTCCAGACTGACTGTGTAACTACATGCAGCATGCGATCAGCCCTCCTCAACACCGTAGCAGAACACCCATTTCCACAGCCTCTGCTTTATTTTGGGGACTAAAGGCAGTCTGGGCATTCTCAGAGCCCTGCAGAAAGATGTGTGAGTCCTCTGCAGACACCACTTTATGCAGGGGGCTTGGACTTCAGTAAACCTTTATTCCTTCAGGGATCTTGGAACCAGATGAAATATTGTAGGATGACATTTGTGAAGCATAATTTGGGGCTGGAGAGATGGCTCAAGGTTAAGATCACTTCTTGCTCTTTTAGAGGACCCATGCTCTATTCTTAGCACCAAGTCAGGTGGCTCACAATAGCTTATACCCTAAGCTCCAGGGGATCCAGACTTCTCTTCTGGCCATTTTGGGCACTTAAACACTTAAAATGAGGCTTTCACTCACAAAGACACATGAATGTAAACAAAAAACTTAATTTTTAAAATCAAGCCTAATTTTCCTCATAGAGTATGTACCCACTGTATATATTTCCACCAGGCTCATAATATGCTTACTAGCTTGAAACTTAATTTCTTCAATTATTTTTACATTTATTGTAGATATCTTCCTCACACTTACAAACCCTTCAGGACTCATGAGCAACACACAAGGCACCAGGATAATTTGCAAAGAGGAGGAATTTTTTTTTTTCATCTAAAGATGTCCACTGGTGTCCAAAACTTCAGAGGGGTTTAGCCAGTACAACCAGAAGCAGGACTTTACTCTGGTTCTGAGAAGCTGCCAGTCTCGGCGGTGGTCCATCCTGACCATGAAGATGGCCCGGGGAGGGGGGGGGCGGGCTTGGGGGTTTAGAGATGCCCTCTTGTTCTTTCTTCTCTGTCCAGCTCCTAATGTGACACAGAATCGGATTCATTCTAGCCCTTTAAAAACTGTTTTTATGAAATTAAGGAGTGTGCTCTTCCTCCCCAAGCCCAGTTCTTCATAGCTTGGCCTGGGTGAAGGTGACCACAGCAGGCAGGGTTTTATCTGTCCTATGCACCCTTTGCTCCTTGCTTTGATAATTCCATCAACCTATGTTTCAGGGAAGTGTGTTTCCTCCATTCCATGGGATCCTATGGAAACAACTGTCCAGAGTGCATGTGCTGCCCCCACCCCAAGGGGGGGAACGTGACCCCAGCGCCCTTCATTCCTGTGTTCAGGGAAACATTTTCCATGCAGATTCAGGTATGCCTTTAGTCTCTCTCGTTTCCTCTCCCCATCTTCTCCTTTTTCTCCTTTCTCCTCATTCCCTCCCCTCCCCCTACTTTTCGCTCTCCCCCCTCTTCCTCTCATTTGTTTATTTGTTTATTTGTTTATTTGTTTATTTAAGACAGAGTCTGACTATGTAGCCCAGGCTGGCCTGGAGCCCACAGAGAGCCTCCTGCCTCTGCCTTCAGAACACTGCGATTAAAGATGTGTGCCACTACACAGGGCTTCCCGCTCATATTCTATGGAATACAGTGTCCTTGTTTCCAGTCTTACTCTTATTTCCTTCAGTCTGATTTCTTTGACACTAACAGAGTGAACTTCATAGACCACAGCGCAACGCAGCTTGCATGATGCAAATATGGTTGCTAGTTCTTTGTCTTTGTCACCATCAGTGAGCCAATAGATTGACAGAATTCTGTCCAAACCTCAGACAATCTGATTCCTGTTTCCCTATTATTACTTTTAATGGCTGCAGAAGACCATCACTGCGCATGCACTGCACTCCAGCTTCATAACAATGTTCATTTATCTTACCTTATCCTTTGCTCCTATTTTTCCCTGTCATTCCTCCTCATCTGCCTGGGAAGCCCATATCGATCCTTCATAATTCAGTCAAGACACATCACATCTTCAGGCCAAGCCAGCCAATTTCTCTTTTGGCTCCCACCATACTGTACCCTGCAATTGCTTATTTACATGACAGGGAATTGAGATGCATGTCTTAATTGACATGGAGCTTATCGTACTTAGCACAAGGCTGGGCAGTTTGATAAATGAATAACTGAATGCATGAATGAATAAAAGCAAGTTGATGAGTGTAGTATAGGGGTTATATCAACAATCACTTTTAAACATCTAGGATGAGCAGGGTCTACTATCTACCTATTCATCCTTCTCCCTCCCCATCCCTCTTTCCATCTTATTACTGTGCTATCTCAACTGGAGAGCGCTGGGTAGATATAACCAGCAAAGCGAAATTAAAGTTCATCGTCCGACATCCAGAACACTTAGAAAAGTAATCACTCATTGGGCTTTTTTATTATTTACAACATTATCAAAAAGTAAAGGTAGCACAGAAACAGTCTGCATCCCCTGAACCTTGGCTCCATGAAGAGCAGGACTCTGTGAATCTTCTCCATGATGCTGTCCCCAGGTGGGCAGAAGACACTCACTAAACACTGGCTACCGTCTGGATGACTGGCTTGCCACGTGTCCAAGGCAGAACACCCTAACATGTCATCTAAGCCTGTCCAAACACACAATGCTGGTTCTCTAAAAAGTTGTTGATGGCTGTTGGTTCCTCTTGGCAGAGCATTTCTGTTTTCCAAGCACAGTTGAGTTCATGACCCAGTCCTGACATCAGCTTTATCAGCCATAATCTTGTGGGTAAGGCCCTCTGTGCACACTGATGCTCTTCATCATTAGGGCTGACAACACCTAAGGATTGATATCAGAAAGAAGCTTGTGCTTAGACCCATCTAACACCTCAAGGGATGAGAGAGGATCACTATAATTAACCAGAAGAGGAGGGTGTCAGAGAGCACTAAGTCAGTGGAGGAATCCAAGGATGTCAGTTTTAAGACAAACAACACTTCTGTATTATGTGATGACTTTGGTGGTCTTTCTTGAAGGACTTTGTACAAAATTGGAAGAGGTCATGGGTGAGAGCCAGCAAATGAAATAGTTGAGGCAGGGAGACAGCCCTGGAGAACTTCACAGTGAGTGGGGTTATCCAGATTAAACCAGCCTCTCAGAAGGAAGGAGGAAGACCAGGAAGAGTCTGAAGCTGTCTGGTCTTGATGGTTGAATATGACCTCTTCTCCTCAAGAGCTTTCATGTTGAGCAAGGCCGTCACCTCTCTAACCTTGGACTTCTTTGTCCATTAAACGTCTTCCTCATAGGGATGTCGGGAGGATTAAGTTAGATGATTCATGAAAAGCACTTTGTACTCCGCCTGGCAGTAAATTTTTAATATCACTATTTCCTTTATTTGCAAGAGCGAATTAGTGTTGGCATTGAGCAGACTCGATACATTAGCAGAGGTCATAGCCAAGAGCAAGGAGCCCCTCTTCTTTGTTCCATGATCCTTGATGAAGATTTTCCAGACACTATTGCCAGGAACTTGGACAGTTGGTCACACCCTCCCATGGGAACCTTCAGTGGGTGCAATTAGGCATCTGACACAAAGAACAGCTCTCAGAAGGCTGAATTCGGTTGCCACACACCTGTCAGCAAAGTGTAGCCACAGGCTGGCACACTGCAGAGATTGCTGATTGTGCTTCTTAAGTATGTGTGCGTGCGTGCGTGTGTGTGTGTGTGTGTGTGTGTGTGTGTGTGTGTGGTTCTATTGTGCTCTATTTGAGTTTTACATTCTATTGACATAATGACCAAGCTGTTATTCATTTACTAAGGGAAGCTGACAAGCTTTCAGGGCACACAGACCTTTAGTGAAATTCCCCAGAAAACATACAAGAGGGAAATACAAATTGGATCTTTCTGAGGATGCCAAGGCCTGTGCAAAAGAGTCATCCAACCTCTTCACTATGTCCTGAGAAATACTGCATACAAATAAGTCTGAGCTGAGGAAGGCACATGGGAAAGGGGAAGAGGAACATAAAGGATATAGATAGTTCCTAAGACATAGGGTAGTTCACAGAATAGATACAAAGCCCCTCAAAGGGAGAGACACAGATGTCTCAGGTGAGAGGAGAGTCAAAGCCACATGTCCAGAACCTAAGGCCAGATCAGAATGGACCAGACCAAACCAGACTGGACTAGATCAGATGAAACCAAATCCCCATCTCTTTATTCCCAGAAAGAATGAAGCCAACTGATCCTTAAGCCTACCATAGAATCACCTACACCGGGATTTTCTAGAGGAACTTAGAATGTCTAAGATTCTAGAATTCAAAGGACTGTGACTATGGTGTGTTATAAATCTAGAGATGGGATTGCTCAAACATAAAGTCAAGGAAGTCACTGTCTTTTCTATTAAGAAGGTTTACTAGCTATGAGTGGTGGAATCAGGAGACAGATCTTTTTTTCATTCTTTCTATCACCTCTTTGCTCAGCTATTGAAGGGACAGTGAGCATGACTGAGCAAAGCCGTGACTACTCTGCTCTAAACCCATCAGTGACTCCCATGGGCTGCTTCCAGCTAAAACTCAGCAGAGCACGAACAATAAGAGAGATCCTCCCCCAGGAGATACAGGCAGCCCTCCGCCAACAGTAGTTCAAGGGCTCCCAGCAGCCTTTGCAAGCCTCCTGTAGCCCTCATGAGTCTCTGCGGTGCTTCCCAACCTTCCTTCCTCTAGTCCGACTCACAGCAGAGTCTGAAAATCATGCAGTCTTCCTGCCTCCTCCTCCTCCTCCATTCTCCTTCACAAAGTCCTGACACATTTCAGCCCTTCTTCTTAAGGGATGCAGACCAGCATGGGCACTTTGACAGAGCAGTGGTCCTGAGAATCCAGCTGCCCTGCAGGAGGAGTTCTTGGAAGCTTGAAGACCTGTGACTTTTGGAGGCTGAGAGTTCGTCAGATGAAGGAACCAAAGGGAAGGTGCAGGAGGCAAAGGCAGAAAGTAGGTACTTAGGGCCAGATCTCTGTGACTCAAGAGTCAAGGATAATAAAGTCTTTGTCCTTTATTTATTCATTTATTATTTATTACTCATTAGGTGGTAGGATTCGCCCTTCTTAGAGATACTGGAACTAAGTCTCAGAGGAGTAGAATAATCTACTCAAGTTTACTTATGTCACACAGGTCAAGACAGGGTATTTCTAATCTCAAATCTCTTTTTTTTCCTGCCATACCACAATAATTTTCCACAAAAATAACATGGTATTCATGAAGAAAAACAGAACAACATATTAGTTAAGAATAGGAAGTTTGAGCTGGGGAGATGGCTCATGATTATAACCACTTGCTGCTCTTGCAAAGGACCTGGGTCTAGTTCCCAGTACTCGCATGGCAGCTCACAATCATCTTTAACTCCAGTTCCAGGGCATCTGGTGCCCTCTTTTGGCTGCCATGGGCACCGAGTATTCATACAGTCTGCATATATGCATGCTGGTAAAACACTCATACACATAAAATAAAAATAAATCTTAAAAAAAAAACAACAGCAGGAAGTTTGAAGGACTGCCTCCACTTCTCTGTTTCTAAAGCAAGGATAACACAACTTCTTCAGGGGAAATTTCGAAGTGCTGGTGTCCTGACAGCAGTAGGTTGAGTTTTCTTCTATGTATATCTGGATGTTGAACATGCAAGATGGAGGTTGGTTGGGAGGTTCAACTGTGAGTGTGGAGAAGGGTAAGTACGTGTCTGACTGGGGCATGGGATCCTGGCTGGAGAATCACTGAGAGGATTATTGTGATGGAGCCAGGATAAGAAGCTGAGCCACTTAAGGCTTCACCTGCCAAGGACCATCTTTCCAGAAGGGATGGTGAGCTACTCCACCTGCTGATGACCATCTCTCCAGAAGGGATGGTGGACTACTC
>CABHPP010145217.1:26228-43461 GCA_902168425.1 Peromyscus attwateri
GCTGAGGACCATCTCTCCAGAAGGGATGGTGGACTACTCCACCTGCTAATGACCATAAAGGATGGTGGACTGTGGAGCTGCACAGTGTACTGAGAGTGTCCTGATGGCTACAGAAGCCAACATATCACCATTGGCTGGAGGAGTCCCCATGTAGGGAACCTGGCAAGAGCTGGCAAGAGCATCTGGGATTTTCTCTGTCTGCTCATTGAATGGGGTAGCACAGAGCAGACCAATGGACCTAATACAACCTTTGTCTAGATTTTCTTAGACACAAGCTAGATCTAAGAACCTCACAGGAAACAGATTGTTTAAAGTTAGGTATTAAACATGTGGTTTCCTTAACTTAATGGCATCTCTGAAAACAACAGGCCCTTCTTGGAGGAAAAATTAGATATTAACTCACATTTCTATGAAAGAAAACCATGGAAACCAATGGCCTACAAAGTTCTTTCTGATGGGACAGGAAATAAGAGTTTAGTGTCAAGATTCTCCACCATGTCCAAAGTGTTCTGCATCATGAAGCCTCTGAGTAATAAATATAAAAATATTCAGAGGTATTCTCTTCTGTATGAGAGCTTATGAATATTAGATATTGCTGCTTCCCGGGCTCCAGCAACATTGCCATAGCATTAGCCAATTCAGTCACATGAGCTGAGGAGGACAAGGGTCCTAGGAAAGTGACTGTCAGCAAAGGTGGCCAAGGCTAGCCCATTGGTTACTGTCACATTAGTGTAGGACATGTTCATTGAACATGTTCTGTGTGCTCTCCACATGCTCATGCTGCCTGCACCCTGGGACTAGGATTGCGAGAGGTAGTTTAGCCAGACTTAGCAGAGGGCGACTCATCTGGGGCTAATTCCTGCCTCCACTCTAGCCCTAGAAATAGGAGTGCTGAACCTGCTTGCTGTTGGATGAGTCTGGGAAAATGAGGTGCTAAAGATGGCAGGAGAGTCTATCACCACCAATCACAGCTTCTCTCCAAAGATGATTATTCTTTTCTATTTTCTCTCTCTATTTTTTTTGATTTTGTATGTGTGTATGGTGTGTGAGTGTGTGTGTGCATTATAGGTGTGTTCACATGTTTGTAGGTGCATAGACGTGTACATGTGGAAGCCCAAGGTTGGCACTGGGGTTCTTCCTCCCTCAGTCTCCACCTCATTCACTGAGGAGGAGATTCTCAAGTGACCCCAGACTAGCCTCGCTACCCAGCTTGCTATGGGAATCCTGTCTCCACCTTTTGGGGTCTGGAATTACAGATGGGCCGATATACCCAGTAGATTTATGTGGGTTCTGGGGTCCATGCTCCTGTCCTCGCTCTTGGGTGTTGTACACTTTAAGCACTGACCCATCTCCTAACATCACGCCCTGCTCACTTCTGCTCAGTAGGTATTGGGAATCCAGTGACACCTGTCTGCCTCACTGGACAAGGGAACGGAGTTTCTCCCTCTGGAAGACAGGAATGAAGGGCCATTGTTCTGTTCTGCTAGGAAAATCAAATTGGTGGTGTAATAGTTAGCCAAATGCCTGTCATCCAGGAGGGGTCTGCGGACAGCAGTTTAAAGGCTGGACCAAGTGACAAAGGCATTTAGTCCTTGGAAGTTTTACTTCTTTCATTCTAGACCTTTCTCCTACCACCTGGAGGACTCCTTCGCCTGTCACACTGCTAAAAGCCTCCTCTTCTCAGACACCACCCCGTCCACTGTTCCCACATCAATCTCTGTCCCCAAGTCACCCCTTGCCCTCCTCCTGTAGGGAAAATTCTGTATACTCACTGAATTTAATCTTAGGTGTTAAGACTCTGTGCCTTCACATTTAAGTACATTTTAAGTAAGGATACCTGGGAAGCCAAATAAAAGTCTGCTTGTGGAATCACCAGCCTGATGATGCCCGGGACACAGAGGGAGTGAGCAGGCTCAGGCAGAGGCCTTTTCATGACCCCCTTTAATTGTCTTGGCCAATCTTGCCATCGTTCCCAAACCTGCTTGGCAGCTAGATTGTCTGGAGAACTCTTGGGAGAAAGATACCTTGGCTCCCTGCCAAGAGTGATGAGGAGGACTGTGGTCCAGTGATGGCTTTCTTTGTGTTAAAGGTTAAGCAGATATGGGAAGCCCCTTTTCCCTACTGTAAATGGAGGCAGAGCCTTTTGTCCTGAATACCCAGTCCTAAATAAATACACAAAAGCTTATATTAATTACAGAACGCTAGGCCGATGCTCAGGCTTATTGCTAACTAGCTCTTACATTTAAATTAAACCATTTCTGTTAATCTATGTATTGCCACGTGGTCTGTGGCTTTACAGGTCCTCTGGCATCTTGCTTCTTCAGCAGCTCCTCATGACCCTCTGACTCCGCCCTCTTCCTCTCAGCCATCAATTTGATTGTTCCGCCTGACCTTATTCTGCCTTGCCATAGGCTAAAACAGCTTTGCTATCAACCAATGAGAGCAATACATATTCACAGTGTACAGAAGGCTCATCCCACAGCACCCTACCAAGAGCTGGGGGTGAGGAAGACTTTGACTTTGAAGGAAGCCTGTGAGTACCAGTCAGTGCCCTGGACAGACCCCACCCCCATCACAATCCCTTCATATCCAATGTAAGCACTTTGGTAAAGAGGAACTGAGCCCCTTGGGTGCCTCTCAGCACAGACTCATCTCCCTGTCTGTCCTAGTTAGCATTAACCATCAATGTGACCCATCCTAGAACCACCACAGAAAGTTTCAACTATCTATCAAGTTGATCTACGTGAGGAACTATCTTGGTTTTCTTTATTGATTTAGGAGGGTCCAGCCCACAGTGGGGAGCTTATTTCCTGAGCCGGAGCTACTGGGCTGTATATAAAAAACTAACTAAGCATGGGTTTTGTGAGAGAGCTAGCAAGCAGCATTCCTCTGCGGTTCCCACTTCTGGGTTCCTATCCCCAGTTCTTACCTGACTTCCTCCAATGATGAACTGTGCACTGGAGGTATAAACAACTAAATCCTTTCCTCTCCAAGCTGACTTTGGTCAGAGAGTGTTAACACAGCAACAGAAGAAAGCTAGAACAACCACCAAAGTTGGATGGGCCTTAATGAAAGCAATTGACTAATGTACAGTCATTGTTCTATTGAGTATTCCTGTTGCCATCCTTGTTTCACAGATGAGGGTACTGACACCAAGGGGAATAAGTCGTATGTCTAAAGGTGTACAGTATCAAGGCATCACAGCATGGCTCAAATCCAGATACCTAATCTTAACCTACGGGCTTTCATTGTTACCTTTGCGTTTTCCCCCGCTGAGGTAACCACGAGTTGCCACATCTCCTTTGTACTACAGAGAGTTGTTCCACTGGGGTTTGGAAATTCTGGCACATTTGGCCCTCTGACAGCTGTGATGGATCAGCAGGCTAGAGCAACAGAGTCACAACTCCCTCTTGCTGTGTAGGAAAGTTTGCCGACAGTCCTGCTCTGTTTTCTTGGAGTCAGGATACATGGCAACAAGGGTCTCCCTTTGGGCTGATGGCCAGGGAACAGGCCTCTGCTCCATCATAGGACAACATCTCATCTTCCAATCCAACGAGCCAACAGCACTAAAGGAGCTGCCCACAGGAGTAGGTACTTCCCTTCCCACAGTCTGTGTTGGAACTCAGAGAATGATCAACCAGACTTCTTGGGATGCACTTTTTGACCCTGAGTGCCCTTTGGAATGTCAAGAGACACAATGACAACAATTTAGTCATAAATCTAATTGTCTTTTATTGACGATTCCTGACTTAGGCACTCCTCCGTGCTGCAAATAGGCTGTGTGTTCCCTTTGGATGATGGAAAAGCAGTGGGTTTATAAGGAAAGAACTAGGAAATAGAATGACACGGGGAAAGCTGATTGGTTAACAACAGGCTGTTAACCTTGTAAGGCTAAAGCAGAGACCTGCCTATTACTCCACTAGTACTTGCTTCTTTGGGTATTTGAATATCATCCCACTCCCTTGGGATTAATCAGAAGATCAGTAAACAACTTGGTTTCACCCCAATGGTGGAATTTCAGTCCCACTGTAGCTCCTGTTTGATTTGGTCTGTTGGGCTCAGTCCAACCAGTGTGCTCCCGTGCAAGTCAGGCTTCTGTTACTACAACAAGTATCTGGGACGATAGGTTAGAAAGAGAAAAGGTTGGTTTGGGCTCACAGTTTTGGAGTTTTCAGGCCTTGGTGGGGTGGCTTCATCCCCTTTGGACCTGTGACGAGGATGGAGGGAGGCGTATCTGGGGACAGAGGAAGTGGCAGAATAAAAATGGCCTTACCTTATCATGAGCCTGGGAGCAAAGGAGTGAGGAGAGGCCCAGGCCTCACAGTCACCTAAGGACTTCCCACTGGGCCATTGTCCATAAACAGATCACTGTCTCTCAATTGGTACTACCCTGGGGACCAAGCCTTTAATTTTAAGGGACACCTGTGACCTAATCTGCAGCGTGTCCTATAAATGTATTTTATATAAATCACTGAGGAATCTGTTTAAGAATTTCCAGCGCCACTCAACCTGATTAATTGGACTACGGGGTCCAATATCTCCGGTAATTCTAGTGGTCAATCAGGCCCAAGGACCCAGCTTTAGGACACCCTTGTGGGTCTGGTGTGAAGAATGCCTTCTAAGCTTTACAAGAGAGTTTTCTGTCCCCCTTGAGAGAGAAAAAAACAGCCCTTTTCCCCTCAATGAGGAATGATAATTGCTCATCTTGAAAAAAGGTCATTTAGCTTTCATTTCCCAAATTGAACCAGATAATCCCTGTGGACTGGAGTCTCATGAGAGCAGACACTCTCCGGTGGAGGCAAACACCATCTGCCTTGGCAGTCATGGCTGACAGACCTCATGAGGGGACCAGCAGAACTCTGAATTAGCCAGAAGAGTGAGTACAGAAGTGGTCCGCTTCAGGGCTGGTTTCAGTGATTGATCTTCCTATCTGTTCTGTCCCTTGTAGCTCATTCTTTGGTCTCACCCTTGGAGCAGGGTGACTCTTTCCCACGTCTCCTCCAAAATCCCTTCGACTACGACTAAGCTTCATTTTTCTTGCTGTCCTTGTCAGAAACAAAGGACAGCTGTTCTCACTTGTGCGAAGCCCTGAGGACCGGTTGCTGGACCGTGGTTGTGAGTAAACCCCCAGCTAATTTCTCCATGATCTTGATAAGCTGTACAGAAGGGCATTTGAGTTGACGATCTCAGACGTTATTCCGGTATGAGTAATACTGATGGGCTTGTTATCACTATATATCTCTAGTGTTTTCATTTATAAAGTCAGATAAAGTTATATGTCTAATGACCACCTCCTCATTTTCCCCTGCTCCCAACCCCCACCACCAAGAGCAGCACCTGAACTTCATTAAGCAAGCAGAGAGTTAAGTTAGTGTGTGACCTGGCTGTTTCCTGTGACCTCCACCAACTAGGGCAGTGTGAACACTGCCAGTTAATGTCTGTGGAATTGTTCTCAGGGACGAAGTTGGATTCTTTGTAGGTTGATAAACGGAGTAGTTTACAGTCATTTGAAGACACCCCCGGGGGAGGGAGACTTAGGCCAGTGTCACGTTCCTGTGTGTGTGTGTGTGTGTGTGTGTGTGTGTGTGTGTGTGTGTGTGACTGTGCCATCTGCAGTTCACTGCCATGCTGTTACTCCCAGGACCCAGAGGGGAAAAAGAAAGACCCAACTTGCTGGTGACTAAGCGAACAGTTGAAGGGAAGCCTACAATCTGTTGGGCAGGATGTCTCTCTCCTTCCCTTCCTGCCCTGCTGCATTGCTGCTTCGTTAGGAGTGGCTTTTTCCAGTTTTCCCCATCGGGACAGCTATGTCCTCAACGTTGTCTTCGGCAAACTACCAAAATAGAATTTATGATTCATTGACCCAGATTATGTTCCCGCTGACAATATCTGCAGAAATTCTGCTCAACAATGGTATGCTGACTTCACACAAAAAAAGCATACATCACTCCCTGGAATTCACCCGAGCAACAGCATAACAAGGCCAAAGAAGAGCAAATTAAATACTATCTCCTCCAGAGTCCTTGATGAAGAACACCCTGGTCTTGACAACTCACTATGCATTTTCAAAGAGCTTCAAGAAAGCAGGATCATTAGAGGTTTTCTGGAAATTGCAGTTACGTCCTGGGGTATGTATGGGAGACTCATTGCTAAGATTTCTTCCCAGGCAGAAACATAGACAGTGTCTACCCTTTCTCATAAGTCCAAACTACAAATCCAGGCACAGTTCCGCTTAAGTGTACTCAAAGGAATCAGCGACTTTACTGGGCTTCCTTACAGAGCATAGGCGAGGGGAGCTTTACAGGGGTGTGGCTGTTCCTCCCTCCCAACTGACAATACCTAGAAAACCTACACCCAGCAGGGGTGAGGGCTTCCCCATAGCCACATAGATGGAGCCTCTCCTAGACTTCTCTTCCTATGAACTCTAGTCCCTCCCTGAGGTCACTTGCAATCAAGGCAGAGTGGCTTAGCAGGTGTCAGGGAGCAGCTGGATCCTCAAGGGAGGGTCTCATGACCCCACCCCACCCCTCCATGATGGGGTCTAAACAGTTAACAAGCCAGGATGATCCTTTTGAAAGGGAGCACAGAACTCCCCAAGATGAGAGTTGCCTGGCTTAGAGGACAGTCACTCACACCACTTTATTTTCCAGAGCTACAGCTCTGAGTTCAGGTCTCAGGCATCTGACAGGATGTTTTCACAACAGGTAGTGATGCCTAATGCACAGCAGACAGCCCCTGTCTTTGATCTCACTTGCCTGCAAAGCTTACTTTCTTTCTTTTTCTAATTTCCATGTGTCTGTGAGTGTAACATGCCTGTGTATATGCATGCTTGAAAGTGTGTGTGTGTGTGTGTGTGTGTGCATGTGTATGTGTGCATGTGTGTGTGCATGTGTATGTGTGCATGTGTGTGTATGTGCATAGTGTGTGTGTGTGTGTGTGTGTGTGTGTGTGTGTGTGTGTGTGTGCAGGCCCAAGGTTGACATCAGGAATCTTACTCAATTGCTCTTCCACCTTATCATTTGAGTGAGGGTCTCTCACGTGAACACAGTTTGCTGAGCTGGCTAATCTCCTACTTTCTTCACTTCCAAATGCTGGAGTTACGGGCTGGCTGCTGTGCCCATCCAGCATTTACATGGATTCCAGGGATCCAAGCTCCACTCTTCATGCTTACATGCAACCCCTAGTTCACAGAGCCAGCACCCCTATTTATCTTCTTAAGGGCTAGGAAACCGAGCATGTTTGACTTCCCTTAAGACAGAAACTTTTCCTTCGGTGGGTTTTTTTTTTTTTTTTTTTTTTTTGCTTCCTTCGTAAATATTCCCTGGGCTGATTTTTCACTTCTCCTGTGTTTATCTAGAGATCGTGTGTCAGAGGCACCATCTGATTCTCATGGGGACATCACAGCCCCATCTCCGCAGCAATGGTGAGAGGCAGAAGAAGGTAGTCCTACAGCTTTGAATAGAGGCAGAGAAGGCAATTAAATTTAGGAAAAACTTCCTTAAAAATAAAATCTCTTTGATCAGGGCATGTAGATCTCTTGGTAGAGTGCTGGCCTAGCAGGCGTGAGGCCCTGGGTCTGATCCTCAGTATTGTACAGGTTTATATAGCGCTGCTGGTTTATATAGCATGGAGGCCTACCCCTGTAATTCTAGTAGTAAGGAAGTGGCGACCGGGGGATCAGAAGTCCAAGGCACTCTACTACATAGCACATCCAAACTCTCTCCCTCTCTCTCTCTCTCTCTCTCTCTCTCTCTCTCTCTCTCTCTCCTCTCTCCCTCTCTCCTCCCTTTCCACCTTTCTCTCCCCTCCCTCCGACTTCCATGCGCCCCAGTCAGAGACAGTAACCATGTGTCCCTCTCCTTCCCCCCCTGTGGATAGGGGTCAGTTTTCTCTTGCCTGCCTTAATTTTTCTCTCCCCTCCCCCAACCCCAGCTTCTCCATTCTAATATCCTGTTCATTCCAAGTCCCTACTCGTTCAACAGCTTGTCATTGGCCTGCAAGCTAAAGAAGCTGTCGGGTTGAGCTGGTCCTTGGAGCCTGGGGTTACCATGGGTGGATACTTAAAGAGGATTTATATGAGAGCAAATCTCACTCATGCAATCAACTCGAAGTCTTTGCTTTATGAGGACATGGTCATGTGGCTCCGAGAAATGGCTCCCTAAAGGATAGTTCTTGGACATGCTTAATTCTTTGAACTGAAAGTGTAGGAAAGTCTCAAATCAGTCTCTCCTTCACCTACCTCCTGCTCCCTTTTCTCCCACAAGGCAACCGTAGTCACTAGAATACCTCTTCCTTCCAGCAAGCCACAGAGAATAGAGTTCCTGTGCCTTATGCAGGCCATAGACACTAGACCCCTTCTCTCACACAACCAGCCCCAAACCTAGAACCTAGAAATAGGATGCTAACCTTCGCTTCGCCTTCTGACCAGGAGCTGATCATAAAGAAATTGTCTTCCCTTTCTTGATTCTAGAAAGAGTCCTTTCTTACCCAGAGCATTTCAGAATGCCACAGAGAAAATCAAGAAGGATCTGAACAGGCAGGCTCAGTTGGGCACCCTCTTCCTACAGTCTATTAATCTATATCCTTTCCAAACAATGACATTTTGACATGGCTGTCTATTCTTTATAAAATCTAAGCATAGAAATTGAAGGGGGTTTGTTTGTTTTAATGTATATTCCCTGGTAGGTAGGCCATACTCTAGTGGATGGCCAATACCCGTGAGTATACGAGCAGCACAAATTGGAATCAATTTGTTTATAAGAGAGAGAGAAATGAAGTTTGGAGGGTGTTGGGGTGAGAGGTGAATCTTGGTAGAGTTAGAAGCAGGAGTGGAGAGTGATAAGATCAATATACAGTGTATGCATGTATGTTGATTGTCAAAAATTAACAAAAACTGTATGTATATTTTAAGTTGGCGGTTTCCCCTGGGTCTTTACCTATTTTGAGACAGAGTCTCATGTCTCCCAGGCTGACTTCAGACTTAACTAAGTAGTTGTAAATGACCTTGAAGGTCTGCTCCTCTTGCCTCTCTTCCCAGTGCTGGGATTATGGATGCGTACCACCACACCTGATAATATAGTATTGTAGATCAAATCCAGAGTCTTCTGCGGGCTGATTATACTAGTTTCATTCTGTTGCTGTGACGAATAACATGACCAAAAGCAACTTCGGGGAGGAAAGAGTGTATTTTAGTTTGCAGGCTACAGTCCATCATCCATGAAGTGAAAGTGGGAATTCAAAAGCATGTCGGCTTGCTATCCCACAGAGCCTTGCCTCTGGAACTCACCCACAGATGAGGAGGTACAGCAGCAACCAGGGACAAATGCTGCTTGCTAGCTGGCTTGAAGACTGGCGCTTAGCTCGCTGTCTTACATAGCTCAGGACTAACAGACCAGGAAATAGTTCTACCCACAGTGGGCTGGGCCTTCTTACAGCCATTAACAGTAAAGGCAGTCCCTCACCGACATGCCCACAGGTTAATCCCCTCTAGGCAATTTCTCTCTCATATGACTGTAGGCTGTCCAGTTGACAGTCAAAGCTGAAACACTAGGCAAGCACTCCATCAGCTGAGCTCCATCCCCAGCCTGAGTCTTCACTTTTGAAATTTCCTGTGTCACATAAAGCATTAACATGTTACACTTTCTCATTACTGTATTTTTGGTTATAGGAGTATCAGTCATGACCCTGACGACAAGTGAGGAAAGATTCTCCGTCTTCTAACTCTACGTGTGAGTTTTTTTGTCAGTCATGAAAGTGGTATAATTTCAGGGCACAAAGGGCTATTGCACACCATTCTGTGCATACACTCTAGTGCACATTCAGACCACTAATACGAATTTTGGATAATACAAGACCATCAAAGCATCTCGGTGCTGTCGGAGAGGCTATCTATCTCTAGGCACCACTTCTTTTCAGGATGATCGCTGAGTTACTTTCCTGGACTCGCCACGCATTTATTGAGCACCAACTCTTTGCAAAGCATGCATAGGACTTTTGTCTGAAGGGGGTTTGTTTGCCCAGCTCCTCCCTGGAATGGTAAGATGTCTTAACCCATTGCTCTAGAATCCCGGTTGGGGTTCAGAGACTGAAGTTGAAGTGCCATTACAGAGGGGGCAGAAATTGTATCAAGGATCAGGTTAAGCCTAAAAGTGGCTGTCTCCGATGGCCCAACCCCACGGCCAACAGATACATCTATAGTCAGGACCCAGGCCCACGTCAACCACCAGGATTTGGGGTGAGAATACCTCATTCCCACACGAGAAACTAGAGCTCCCTACATGGACTCCAGACTTTAAATACAGACAGTAATTTCCCCCTCAACCCCTTTCTGCATACCCACTGGCATAAACCCATACAACTTCCAGAGGAAGCATTGCTGTTACTGCAAAGGGCACCTCCTAGGAGTCATTCCTGCCCACTGGCTCTGTGGCCAGCCTTGGACCTAGTATCCCTTCCAGGCCAGCTTCCTTGTCAATTCAAACTATCCCAATGTCACCACCAAACTTCCTATCTGTGTCATTTACTGCATATCTGGAAGGTCTTGTATAGAAGGAGATTTAGACTGGTCCCCTGACCAGTACTGCCCTACCACATGTTTCTCTGTATACTACCACTACAAAGTCTCATCCATGCAGGGACCCTTGTCGGCAGCCTGACTGACAAGACACCCCAAGGAATTCACATCTGAGCTTCTTGAAGCCAGAGAGAAAGCTCAGTCCTTCCATGACTTAGCATCAGGCCTCCAGAGCACAGAGCATTCAGTGTGTCCCATATATAGACTCTGGAAGGCCTGAGCTTCCTAGTTTCTGCGTGCTGTCATGTTTCCTTGCACTGTTGTCTTGGTAGAGTTCCCAGACCTGACAGGAGCTGATGGGAGTTTATTATAGACTCCAGAGAGACAGGTTTCATGGATCTGATACGTGAGGTGAGGCCCAACTTGTTTCTTAGTAATTCTAAGGCAACAGGTTCACAAGCTAGCATTCAGAAACAATCAGTGTACACTACGGCTGTGGATAAATTAATATTCTCCCTGAATTCTCAGCGGTGACTGTCCTTTTGGCTAGTCTGAGTTGACCTGATGATCATGATCCAATGATCATGGCCATGACATGGTGTTTCGAAATGATTAGTTCTGCACACCTCGAATTCAGTCTCTGGAACAGAAAAGTGCAGAGAGTGGAGCAGAGGCACCTGGGATGGAGCCGATGCTGCCTATGAGGAGATGCCTGAATGAACTGGCTTGCCCCCAGTGGTGCTCAACAGCCTTGTAAAACCTGGACAGGAGCCGGGGGTTCTACACAGGCCTTATGCATGCTAAGCACATACTCCAGCCCTGGGCTACATTCCCAGACTGGCTTACATTTTGAATCCTAGTCCTTTGTTCCTTCCTATCAGCCTGTTTACTCATATGGCTTCCTCCACAGGTTAAAACATATAGTTCCCTAATATCAGACACATGCCAGGTGCCTCATGAAGTTTTCTGTGGTTTTTTTTTTTTAGTTGCATTTTTACTTGTGTGTGTGTGTGTGTGTGTGTGTGTGTGTGCGCGCGTGTGCCATGGTGCTTTTGTGGAGGTTAGGAGACAACCTGCTGGAACGTATTCTCTTCTTCTGTCATGTGGGACCTGAGGATTTAACTCAGATCGTCACTCTTCAATGTAAGTACCTTTATCCTCTGAGCTGTTTTATTGGCCATCCTTTTTTTTTTTTTTTTTAATTTTTGTTTGTTTCGTGATTGCAACTAAGACAAAGACTCCAATCAGAAGACAATAGAGCAGTCACTGTCATCAGCCCCAAACTTGGATTCTGTCAGCGTCTTCCTGTATATCACTTTGGATTTAATTACATAATACCAAGTGAATGGCCATAAACTAAACAGCCGTCAATAGGGTGTGATTAAAGGAGCTTTGATGGAGTCACACGATGGAAAAATCGTGAAGCCCTAAAAAAGAACAAGAACATTTTCATGCCTTAGTTTAGAAAAATGTTTATTGAAATAATGTTAATTGAAAAAAAATAAAATCAAAATATACCATCAAGAACAAAGCATATGTATTTGTTTACATCAAATTTTATCTTCCTTTTTGGATGGTGGTGGTTTAAAACAACATCATTTGCCTCTGAGAAGGACTAGGTCATTGGGAATGAGGGGAGATTGACATGTGGTCTTTTAAGCTGTATCTAACGAATCACCTATGCAAACCATTAAATTGAAAATACAAACTGGATGTAGTGGCTCACATCTGTAATCCCAGTACTCAGAGTTTGAATGTTGGACGATCAGGAGTTTATGCACCCTTGACTCCATAAGACCCTATTTCAGAAAATAAAAGTTAAAAGAAGGAAGAAATAAGAAAATATTTGTACTCTTGAACAACTCAAGGATTTATACACACTATGGAGAACTTGATTGTCTGAATGGAGCTAAGCTTAAACTTCCTTTTATTTGCTTAGTTATTTTTTATTAACCAGTTTCTCTTTCTGGTCATATCTCACTCACCCTATTCTTACATCTAGTCTGAATTACATGGACACACATCAGTTGCACATCTGGAGCAAACAGCTGAGAAGCCTGCCTGGGGAGAGAACATCGGTCTGAGGTGCCTGGTGAGCCAAGGGTGAGGAGTGGTCATGCTTTGCAGCCCAGGTACCTCCTGAAGATGACAGCCTTCAAGTCAGATCCATCGTGAGGGTGACCTAGTGCCTGCCAGCATCCCTTGAAATGTAAATGATGCAGTTGATTTCAACGTCCAAGATCCTTGTAGCCTGCTTTGGAAACTTCTCACCTGGCTTGGAGTTCTTCTCTCACTCAGTCATAGATCTGTTTCCCCACCTCTTGACTCTGGGAAGGACTGCAGACATTATCTGGCCAATCAGACGAGCAGTGGTGATGGTGTACTGTATCTAGGTGTATCTAGTATCAAAATGCTTAGTATGCTTCATTTTCTGTCATGGAATCCTGCTTTGGACCTGGGCTGACCCGTTAGTGTGAAGGACTACATGGACCTTACCTGATGCCCTAGATGTCTGACAAAGTCATTGTAACTGACTTGTCAGTTGAGTACAGATGCATGAAAGAGTCTAGATGCCTACCTAGTCTGTGTCCATGCCTTTAACAAATGCATGTTGTTTTAAGTTATTATGTTTCATGCTATATCTTTTTTTTTTCCAGACAGGGTTTCTCAGTGTAGTTTTGGAGCCTGTCCTGGATCTTGCTCTGTAGCCCAGGCTGGCTTGGAACTCACAGAGATCTGCCTGGCTCTGCCTCCCGAGTGCTGGGATTAAAAGCGTGCGCTGCCGCCGCCGCCGCCACCTCCTGACTCATGGCTGTATCTTACATGGCGTTATCATGTCCTTCCTTTCCCGTCTCTAGTCCGTTACTGATCCCGATCCTGTCTGTTGCTGGATTTCGATGTTTCCTCCTCCCTGTCTCATTCACTCTGGGTCTTGGGCCTTCATTGCTTTATGAAGACTCTTGTGCTACCTTCAACTTTTGCTAATAAAGTTTGTATGCTTTTCTCCTGTGCATCCATTTTATTCAAGTTAATTGAGTCCTAGCAGTGGGTAGAGGAATAGTTGGTGTCTTCTACATGACCCCCTCTCAGTCCCTTTGGTAAGCTCAGCTTATTAAAGAATATCCATCATGTGTCATCTCATTAATTCTTAGTCTCTAACCTCAAGGAATGCACAGTCATGGTTGAGAGAGTGGGCGTGGGGGGCAGCAGAACCTAAGGTATGCACCAACCGTTCATTATCCGGAGGTGGAAAAGGAGGCTTAGCCTGGCCTAGAGGAGTGCCAAACGACTGGCAATTACCTCTGAGCTGTTTTCAAGGATGAATGAAAGTTTATTGGGTCAGAGAATATGTAAGAGGTCTCCAGGTAAAGGATACAACATCGGGAAAGACACAGAGATCCGTATGTAAGAGACCAAAGTGAAATCTTCCCCCTTTTTCTCACTCATGGTCTCTAGCCTCCAATCCTCACGGTCTCCCTTCTGCTTCTGTGTAGACAGCCCACTTGCTCTTGTGGGCTCTCTTCTTATCTGGCTGCTCAAAGAGTGGCCTCGGCTAGGCCTCCCTCACCCAGACCTGCATCAGCACCAGCATTTTAACAGGAGCTTGCCCCGGTTCCTTTGCACCTCAGAATCCGAGGCATGCTTTATTATCGCATCATTGTTAGTGGGAAGGCCAGGGACTTGACGCGTAACCTTCCCTGTGACCCTTTTAATTGTAAATTTGGCGAACTGTGAATCTGCAAAAAGGCATATGCTCTGCAGTGACACTTTGAGCTGCCTTTTCATGCAGCTCTTCTTGACAACGCGTCTCGGGGAACTAATTAGGCCGCGCTGCAGGGCTGTGTCTTTGGCTCATTGCTATTGAGCACCTAGGAGCAGAGCCTTCTCCCAGTTGTCTGTAATCTAGTGTAGGGCAGGGGTTCACTCTGGACTGCCACTGAAGGTTCCAAGCCTTACTTTGTTCCTGACTAAGGTGTGTGTGTGTGGGGGGGGGGGGGGGGGTCCCTGAGCTGTACTGTTCTCATTACAAAATGTGAACACGTAAGCTGCAGGTCCACTGTAAGGGTTAGAGACCACAGGTAGGCCAGGGGCGGTATGGGGACAAAGCCAGCACAACACAGTGGGAACTACTACAGTGGTATTTAACAGATGATGTTGAACCACCCTGACATTGCAAAAAAAAGGGGCGACCATATTGTGAGGGAAGCAGAACAGTGTACAGACAGAGCTAGCACTGGAAAAGGCAGCTGAGCATTTCAACAGAAACTGTACACAGAAAGAGTTCTGTGGGCAAAGGCAGTTAAGTACATAAACAAATTCTCATAGATGCGCTTGCATATGGCACATTTTGGGAGACCAAGAACTGCCCCTCTACACACCCTCTACACAGTCTGCCCCTCTACACACCCTCTACACAATCTGCCCCTCTACACACCCATCTAATTTGTGAAAAAAAAATTATTTTGCTAGGAACATTCTTTTAAAAAAAAATAGAGCACTTAAAAATATTTTTACTTTTTTTTTTTTTAACATTGAATAAGTTGCCGTTGCTGTAAAGATTAAAATGACAGGAAACAAAGTCTCCCAGAAGATCTGGGCCATATGCTACTGCACACCATGGTTGTACTCTCGGATTCAACCATTGTGTTGGCTGCCTGCTGCCCAGACTGAGCGGGGTGAACTCAGGACAGAGCCCCGCTTTGGCATGAATGCCTCTGCCTTCTCTTGCTGACACATTCCCTCCACCACTCAAGAATGCACAGAGCCTTTGCCAGGTTGAGAATGCCTGGCTATGACAGCACCATTTGCAAAGTAAAGAGTCTATTTATGAAGATAATGGCAATGCCCAGACCAGGCCCACCGTGGGAGAATCTTGGCTCGTAATTAGCATGAGCAGCGCATTTTAATGAGGATGCCTGGTAGGCAGTCGGCTCCTGCCTGGACTGCCAACGAATCTGGGGCAGAGGGAGTGTTGGCAGAGAGGACAAGGGGCAGGTGAGGGGAACAACACAGAAGAAAATGCACTCATCTTTCGGAAACTTGAAAGCTTTCGGATTGTTTCATTTCCCCATTACTGTGGCCGTCGTCCCGTGGGCTGTATCTCTGGAAGCAAACAGCTCTCGGAGAAGATAGAACAGATCTGGTAACTAGCAATCCCAAACATTGCTGGTGCAAGAAGCAAAGGCCTAAGGGGTTGGGGGTGGAGGCTCAGAAGTGCGGGCATTTTATCCTTCTTGAAAGGCAATTAGGCCATTGCTATGAAGCCCGTAGAGAAACTGGAATCTTAAGCTTTCTGGGTGGATGAAAAGAATGGCTATGGTTTCTGTGGCCATGAACTCTGGTGGGGGTGATCCTTTATCTCTAAAGTTAGCTTAAGCCAAAACCTTTGAGCTTTGTTACTGGGGGCTGACAAACTACTGCTGGCGGATGACCTAAGGAAAAAAGAACTTCTCAGCCTTTCTGTTATTCCAGAGTTCTGGCTCAGAGAGAAAGGGCTTCCCATTGAGCAGGGTGAGTGTTCATTCGTAGTTGAGGACAGCAGTTCCAAGGTAGGTGAAGGAACTGTGACGTGCTGAATCTTGGGTACCACAAGTGTCTTAGTCGGTGTTCTATTGCTGTAAAGAGATGCCGTGACCAAGACAAGGCTTATAAAAGAAAACAGTTAATTAGGGCTGGCTCACAGTTCAGAGGTTTAGTCCATTATCATCATGGTGAGAAGCATGGTGGCATGCAGGCAGATATGATGCTGGAGAAGTAGCTGAGAGTTCTACATCTTGGTCCACAAGCAGCACAAAGCAAAAGACACTGGACCTTGCTTGAGCTTTTGAAACCTCAAATCCACCCCCCACCATCCTGTGACACACTTCCTCCAACAAGGCCACACCTACTCCAACAAGGCCACATCTCCTATTCCTTCTCAAGTAATGCCACACCCTGATGACTAAGCAATTAAATACTTGAGCCTATGAAGGCCATTCTTATTCAAACCACCACAACAAGAATGCTAGGGTCAGCCTATCTTGTTATCTCTGATCTATAAAGGACAATCACAGAAGCCCTGGAAGACAGAGAAAACCAAAGGGATGCTTACAAACTGCAGGCATTGAGTTGGGTGGTGAACTCAAGCCAGATAGACCATGGGGTTTTCAGTTGAATGTTTGTGGGTAATTTGAAGAGGCAGAAATGTTCTTTAGAAGCATCCAGAAAATGATTACCAAAATAAATAAATAAAACATTGGCAGGGGCTAGAGAAATGGCTCAGTAGTTAAAAGCACTTACTCACTGCTCTTTCAGAGGACCTGGGTTCAGTTCTCAGCACTCACTTTGTGGATCCCAACAATCTGTCATTCTGGAGGATCATTTTACACTGTCTCCTGGCCTCTGTGGGCACCAGGTATGTACATAGTATACAGACACACATTCAGGCAAAAGATCTATACATGTTTAATAATTAATAATAATAAGAATAATTTTAAAACATAGAGGAGAAAGCTAATTATGTCCTCATGTTCATTGTGCTCATTTTTCATAGTAAAAGAATAACAACAACATAACAGGAAAAATAAATCAGAATAGATGTATTAGTTACCTGCTGCTGCCATGACAAATCACCACAAAGCTAGTGTCTTAAATCAACACAATTTACTACTTTACAGTTTTGGAAATAACCAAGGGTGAGCTGGGCTGCACTTCTAATGGAGGCTAGAGGAGACTACTTGC
>CABHPP010145218.1:0-23160 GCA_902168425.1 Peromyscus attwateri
GAAGAGGTAAGTGTTCCCATGATGCTCTGAATGAGGAATTAAAGCAAACAAGAAAGAAATCTTGGTGCTCCAGGAGTGTTTGGAAAGATGTAGTAATAGTTGTGAACGAGATGACTGGAAGCAGGTGTGTTATTCTCATGTAGCAGTTCTGCTACATGTCTAGAATGCATGGTATTGTGCTTCCATAAAGAATTATTATGTAGAACAAAATATCAACAGATATAAGAAAAAAAACCTAATCTAAAGGTGCATGCTTCATAGAAAGGCAAATAATTTGAACTAACCTTCTCATTAAGAACAAATTATATGGGGTTGGGGATTTAACTCAGTGGTAGAGCACTTGCCTAGCAAGTGCAAGGCCCTGGGTTCGGTCCTCAGCTCTGAAAAAAAAAACAAATTATATAAATTGGAGATATATATATATATATATATATATATATATATTTTAAGGCACTGAAGAGAGAGAAATTAATCGTGTATCTGTAATTGGCAAAAAAGGGCAACATTCCAGACACATGAAACCATTACTGAAGACTTTTTCCCCCTGAAGCCTTCACTCAGCAAAAAAAACCCAAAAACATAAAACAACCACTGTCTTGAGGAATAGTTGTCATGGCCTTGGGGAAGAATGGGGAAAGCTGCAGAGACCACTCAAAATGGAGACTCAGCTGTGGGTCTCCCTCATCCTTGGGTACTGTTGGCCGTCAATCCTGGAGGGAAGAGACAGAGGGAGGAAGAAGAAGCAGGGAACAGAGTCCAGAGGGCTTGTGGGTATGATGGAAACAGCTTTCCAGGAGGCAGCTTCAGTGAGACAGATTAACTTTGTTCTGGAGTTAGGGGAGAGATAAAGGATGAGGACCAAGGCTGAGGCATCACCTAATTTGCATGAAAGAGCATGCTTGTATCATAACAGCCAAAGCACAAAGCCTAATTACATTGTGTGGCAGCAGGGGGAGAGTGTCTGCAGAGAACTGTGTCAAGGGTCATGCCTGAGATAAGTCAAGCATCCAAGCTCAGGTTCAGTCTCCAAATAAGGTCAGGCAGAGAGCAGGAAGCCTGTGCTGCAGCAAGAGAGTCCTCCCATCTTGCTCTGAGCTGGGGAGAGCTGTCCTGACATGGTAGAATACAACCTTTAACCAGTAGGGCCCTCCAACATAAATCTTCCTTTAATTTAATCTGAGAGCTATGAGATCTATTCCCATAGATACTCTGAATTACGCATCAATTAGCTTTTATTCAGACATTCAGCCCAAGTTGTCTGTCATCTGGGAAAATGGGGACCTACTTCAAGCTTTAATTTGATCAATGTACTCTCAAACTAATAGTGCTTCTGTTGCCAGAAGCTATTGAAAATACCCTCTTAAATGAAACAGTTACACCAGGCTTTAAAGGGATCTTTGGAAACAATTTTCAAAGGCAATGACCACCATACTACAAACAATATCCCGATTCTTGAGAAAATAAATGTTCATAACAAGTTGCTCTAGAAATAACAACCAAGAAAAGCATGTCGACAGAAGCCCCTCATGTTAGTAGCATAAATAGATGCACTATAAATAGTGCTCATTATGATGGTGAGCATCTCCAACAATCTCTGGGACAGGTGACGATATGCTTCCAGAATGTGAGCAGATAGTCTCCTCTTCATCTCTTAGAGACCTCTTAGAGATCCCTTCCTGGTGCAATGGTGGCTGTAGTGCATCCAGAAATTTTGTTACAGGCATGATTCTACATTCTGAAAACCACCATGGCAATATGAAACAATTACACATTTTATTAATATAAAAGATACTGTTAATTATGTTACATATCAGGATGAATTTATAGATGAGAAACCATTGCTCTTAGACTGCAAGTCTTTAACCCCAGGAGGTCATTCTCAGCCCCAAACCAAATCAGTCTTGAGATACTCAGATTATCTGCTGCATTGACTCACCAAACAAAACTAGAAATGTGTGAATTACAAGTGACAAGAGTATTCTTTTCAATATTTATGTTCCTTCCTTATATCCTCAAACTACTTGTAATTCTTTCATAGCAGAAGTTACTCCCAACGTAGGGTAGTTCTATGACTCTTGGCATAGTGAACAATATACAATTGGAGTGGGAATGGTAGATTAGTATGACACCAGTGAGTTTTATTGTCAATTTGACATATCTGGGAAGGGGAAACCTCAGGACAGACATTGTCAAGATCAGATTGGCCTGTGGCCATGCCTGTGACAAACTGTCCTCATTACTGACTAATGTAGGAAGGCCCAGCCCACAGTAGATAGAAGTATTCCTAGGCAGGAGGACCTAGTTCGTATAAGAAACCTAGCTGAGTGAACCAGTGAGAAAAAGATTAAGCTTGAAGGCAGCACTCGTCCATGGCCCCTGCTTCAGTTACTACTTCCAGATGTCTGTCTTGAACTCCTGGCCTGACTTCTCCCAATAATAGAGTGTGACCTGGAAGTGTGCAATGAAATAAATCCTTTCCTCCCAAGTTTCTTTGGCCATAGTATTTATCACAGAAGCAGAAAGCAAATGTGGAAAAAATTCGTACCAGGAGAAGTAGACTATGCTGTAACTACCAGACCGTGTTGGTCTTTGAGAGGATTGTAGTAGCATTTGGAATTTGGGGCTGGAAAATCTGTTGAATGGTTGAAGCCTATTGGACTGTTTTGTTGGCGCTTAGAAGATAAGAACATTAAGAGAAACACAGATGATGGAGGCCTGGCTTTGGGAATTTTCAGAAGGAAACAAAGACTTTATCCATGCAAATCGTGTTACATTTTGACTCAAGAATCTGTTTGCTGGCTAGCGGGAACTGATGAATCAGCTATGACTGATCAACACCACTAAAGTGAAACCTTGCCTTTACTAGGACAAGGGAAGATGGAGGATAAAGAACAAGCTGTGATTAATAAGAGACCAGCATACTCGAGACAAATCTTATGGGAAATATTTCCTTGGGATCAGAGCATAGAAGCTGTGGTCCACTGAGAACAGTGCTGCACATCAAGCTGGCATCAGAAACTGGTGAACAATGGTGAATGATATTTTTTAAGAATCCCTCACATGGTACTGGTTTGAAGGCATGGAGTAAATCTGAGGTTTGTTATCACGGGACAGGTCAGAGTCACTAATGAGAGGCAAGAAGAGACCACTGGTTGAAGATAAAGCCCCAGTAGGAATAGAGATCCCAAGGTATTGGAAATGGCAGGACCATGGGATGTCTAGCAAGGACATTGGGAGGTGTGACATGGAGCTGGCCTGAGCCATTCAGAGAAGCTGTGGGTGTGTGCTGCAGAAGTCAGAGCTGGAGAAGTGTGGCTACCTGTGTCCTTTGGAGGCCAGAAGATTATGAATGAATCTCACATGCTGGATATTGAGCTATTTACACTGTTAAATTTTGGTTTTGGTTTGATATGACTGTAACTGTGCCTGATTCTTCTCTTTTTGAAAAAGAAAGTAGGTAATTTGTAGCTGAAGTTTTCTCTGGTCCTGCCCAGTCCCATGGACCCTACAGCCGCTTTAAAAATAATCACTCAGAAGCTTATATTAATTAAAACTGGTCAGCCATTAGCTCAGGCCTACCACAGACTAGCTCTTACATTTAAACTCATCCCTTTTTTGTTAATCTATATGTTGCCACATATTTCATGGCTTTACCTGTGTGCCATTACATGCTGCTCCCTGGAAGGTGGGCTGGCATCTCAGCCTTCCTGTTCCCAGAATTCTCATTGTCTGTTTATCCCACCTATACTTGCTGCCTGGCTACTGCCCAATCAGTGTTTTATTTATCAACCAATCAGAGCAACACATTCACAGCATACAGAACATCCCACAGCAGTAATTTGTTTATATATACATATATATATATATAATGTGTGTGTACATATATACATATATGTAACTTGTTTTATATTTAACTTGTTTTATTTATATATAAATTATATATATATATATACATACATATGCACCCACAGTTATTATAATTTTGAAAGAGATCTTAGACTTTTAAGTGACAGAAATTTTAAAGGCTGTGGGACTTCTAAAGTTCTTATATTGTTATATTAACATGAGATCTAACATGAGATCTTGGGGAAACTAATGAACAATTATGGCTTAACAGTGATATGTTTGTATGTCAAGTTGACAAAGAGTAGTTTTTGCTAGTTAGTTTTCACTGTCAACTTGACACTCCTGGGAAGAGGAAACGCCAATTGAGAAATTGCCAGGATCAGATTGGCTTGTGGCCATATCTATGGAGAATAGTCTTGATTATTGATTAGTGTGGTAGCACCCAGGTCACCATAGGTAGAACAATCACTAGGAAGTTGGACGTTTGCTATATAAGAAACTCAGATGAGAAAGCCAGAAAGAATAAGCCTGTAAGCACATTCTTCCATAGTTTCTGCTTGAGTTCCCTCCTGGCTTCCCTCCATAATGGATTATATAATGCAAGTATAATACAGTGAAACTCTTTCTTTCACTTTTGATCATGGTGTTTGCAACAGCGATAGAAAGGAAACTAAGACAAGTATATAAATCACAGATATGATGTGCTCAATAGCAAGAATCTAATCTTACAGGTGTGTATTTGTTGGTGTTGCCTTGTGATTAAAATCAAAAGCACAATTCTAAGATCTCATATATTTGTATCTGTTAAAATGAAGCAAAGGAGACATCTTACTCCTTCCCAGACAATTTGGAACCTTTGTTATTTAGTGGATGGTCTCCGAGAACACTATTCATAGTGTTCCCTAAAAATAAATCTTAACCAGACCTGGCTAAGATTATGGAAAAGTATATTCTATAAACAGAACTAAAAACGGTCTCCATTTTGTATGATGAGATTTGTCTAGGAACATATAGTTGGTTTGTGTAGTGTAGAAAGAATAAATTATCATTTAGGTCAAGAAAATAAATGTCCTTCAGAATATGTTAGCCAGGAGTGTCCAGTTATTGTAAGAAATGTTCACTTACTGATGAATCTTTCAGTATTTTTAAATAAAAATTAGCTTATAAGAAAGTTACTTTTCAGATCTATTTAATGTAAACTTTCTGTTTAATTTTGACTTACACAATTTAAAGTGATGTAGATATTATATTCATCCCGAGTCAAAGAAAAACATTAAGCACATTTCTTGCCTCGTATAGTTTGTAGTTGCTGCCTAGGAAGACAGATATTGTGAAATATGTGAGCTATGGAGGCTCTCATCATTTGGAGAAGAGAGCTCATTGCTCTAGATATGTGGTACAATCAGGTATTGATGCACATTTTGCTCTAGGGCAGAAGTGTTTCTTACTACAAGCAGCCCAAAGAGGTTTCCTCTTTCAAAGCTTGCTGTCAGGAAGTGAACAGCCAACTTACCTTCTCTCTGGTGTCCTCTATCCCAGGATAAATAACTGAAACAATGTTGGAGAAAATAGTCATGTTTAGATAGTATATAACAGAAGCCCAAAAAGGTTATTTTTTGATGTTCACTTGACTTTTTGTAAAACACTGCTGAATTTGATTCCCATGGACACTGTAACAAAAGAGTAGAAAATGAATGGCTTAAAGTAGGTAGGAACTTACACAGTTATGGAGCATAGAAGCCTGAAATCAAGTTGTTGCTGGCCTCTTTCAGCATCCAATGACTCCAAGTGTACTTTGGTCTGTGGAAACAAAACTCTACCTACATCTTTGTCTTCTCATGAAGTTCTACCCATATGTCTCTATCCATAGTTTCTCTTCTTTTAAGATGAGATGCCAGCCATACAGAATAAGGCCTGGCCCTATGCCTCTATGATCATATCTAATTAATATGAAGACAGCCCATTCTACAGAAGGTCATAATCAGGATGCCTTGGGCTAGAGATTTGATGTACCTTTTGGGAGGATCCAATTCAAACAATAGGAATTCCCATTAGTAACAAGGCAGAAAGAGGCTGAGTTACCTTCCTTCTTTCAATCTTTTGAGAATAAAAAAAAAATCACTCTTCCTTTCTTTATAGAACTGACTCATACCTGGCTGTAAGCAGAGGGAGGAGTTACCATCTCACATGACATTGATGCAAACAGGAAAATAGTTAAGTCCATTTTCAGCTGCAGTGGAAAAACTTTCTTTAGAGTTAACCTCAAAGAAACTCTGGATAAATAAAACTCAGAAGTAAGAGTGGTTGTAATCTTGACAGAACAGAAACAGCTGGCCTCCAACACTAACTGAGTTCTAGCATGCAAGCAAAAGCAGTCCTCATCTCCACCCTCCTTCCCCTTAAGTGAAAACTCACACATTTGCAGAGCTTCCCTGTTTTCTGTCATTAAGTTCTGTACTGTCTAGTATTTCTTCTGTCCTTAAAAGTTCAACAGTAATCACGTGGCCTGACAATAACAGCATAATAATGATCTAAAGGGGAAATAATGACAGTGATGCTGATGATGGAAGTTCTGCCCCATGAACAGTCAGGTAAATACCACAGAAATCAGAAAGGAAAGCATCATTCCTCCGGAAACATGTCATGCGGTACATAACTTAACCCGCATAGTAAGGAAGTTTGCTTTAGGTTCACACAGTTTGAAAAGTAGAATAGGCAGCCGCTCTTCATCTTTCAGGCACTATCAGGAATTAATTCTCGCTCTGCTACTTTTGACCTTTCCTGTCATTCTTGTAGTAGGGTTGGGGGGTGAGGTATCTGAGGGATGATTCATTCAATAAGCATGTTCACTGAAGAGGCACAGAAAAGTGGGTTTTGGAGACTTTCCAAAATCAATATGAAAGCCCTTTTCTAAGAGGTCCAGCAGTATACACGACATGCAATTTCTTTTTATGTTCTTACCAATAACACCGTTTTATGCATTTTCCAGATCATTATTCTATTCCTAACACATTTACATGTTATGTTTGACAGAAAATTCTATTGGTTTTTCTTTGCTGGGGAATCATCCCAAATCCTCCAACCCCTCCATATGTCTTCTTTTGCGTGCTGTACAATCTGAGATTGTGCTATTCAAGCTCAAGGAAGAAATCTATCTATGACTTTTTTTCTCCATAAAAAAGAACAACTAGAGAAAAGCTAGACAGGTGTCCTAAGATGTATTTTAACTTATCATCCATGAGAAATGTTGCAAATACTTTTAAGTTAAGGAGTACAGAATGAGTTACTTGCCAGGTCACATTTAATGTCAGTTCATACCTAGAAGACTATCCAAGCTATCACTGACCTTAGCACTATTTCAAATGTAACATTTTTAAAGGATAAAATGTTCTTGACAAATGTCCCAGAGGAATTAGATATGGGCCTGATACTTTCAACATTACCCATATTTCTTCACCTATGTCTTTTCTTCCACCAAGAAATAGGGAGTCTTTTAAAATAAATTTTGGAATAAATAACATTTCCAGCTCTAATTCCATGTTTTGGATTATTGCTCATACTTAATAGAATCATCATGGAAGTAATGTTCAAAGATGTGCATGTATTTATTTCTTATGAAGTCAAGTGATAGCAAAAGTTCATAAATCAAGAACAGAGAAAACCACAAAATTCTGACCTGAATCCAGAGGTCAAGTCCTGAGAATAAGTTTTGGTTATGATTTCTTTATGTTTACTTGGCTTTTTTTTTTTGACAGCTTCATACATGTACATACTTAAGTTTGGGAATTTCCCCCTTAATTACTCACTCTCATATGCCTTTCTACTGATGAAATTCTAATTCTTCTTAATAAGTCTTCTTCTATGTTGATGTCTTCTTTTATTTTTTTGAGTCAGTGAGTTTAAATATAATTTCTTTCACTAGCACGAGTATTTTATTTACTGGAACACAGACAACTTATCAGTGAGTCCACTGAAAGATGTGACACAGCCTCCCCTGTGCCCATTAACTGTTCATCGTCCTTTAGGGAGCACTGGAATCTACTGAGCTCCTCTACCATGAATGATGGAATGGTGACAGATCCTGTATAGGGAACCACATTTGTGATGAGCTTACGGTTATAATTGCCACACCATGTCAAGGAGGCAGGGTTTGAAACAACCCTCCCCAACTTCTGGCTCTTATGTTCTTTCTGCATCCATTTTGGTGATGCCCCTAACCCTCAGAAGAGCCTATATAGACATCTTGTTTATGGCCAATCGCTTCACAGTTGCCTTTTCTCTACCCGTCAACTATTTGAGTCTCTGTATTTAACCGATGCCCACCACACTGTGAATCCTCTACCGAGAAAAGGCCGAGTAGCACTAATCTGATCAGTGGTCATGTACTATGTGTGTGGGTGTTTTGCCTGCATTTATATCTCTGTATCCCATGCATGTGTGGTCCCCTGACAGGCCAGAGCATGGCAGATCCCCTGAGTTTGTAGTTATAAGCAGTGGTGAGCCACTAGGTGGGTGTTAGTCATCAAACCCGGCTTCTCTGGAAGAGCACTTAGTGCTTTAACAGCTACCTCCAACACAGATTATTTGTTTTGTTTTGTTTTGTTTTTAATGTCAATGATTCAACTGCCTACATCTTATTCCCCAAAATATTCCATGCAATGATGGAAAGAATTATTCCATTCATGAATAAGTGTTTCAAGGAAAAAAATATGAAAATGCATTTAAATAGATAGTTTTTTTACTACCTTTAAGATTATGTCTTAAATTTAGTAACTTGAAATGTAATGTTTACTTTTATCAAGCTCTGATCACTTATTTGTTACGCTTTTTAAAGACTTTTTTTGGCTGATCTCAGACTTAGATGTAGAAGTAGAATCTAGGACAACCTATGTCTGTTGGCAATCTGTTCCTGGCATTTTTCTTTCTTTACTCTCTTAATCAAAAGGTTAGAAAATTCTGCAGCCTCCTTCATATTTCTTAGTACTTTTTTTTTCTTCAGAGAAATATGCCTGAACTTTGTTGCAGGTCACATGAGGTAACAAGACACAGAATCTTGAATACTGTGGTCCTTGGCTTTTTACTTAGTTTATAGATTTTCTGAAAACATAATGGCATACATAACCTTTTTTTAAAAAAATGGAAATTTTTATGTCAAATTCAGAAAATCATATGATGCATGTTTTTGAGTTGATGATTCAAGATCTTTGATGAACTGGCCATTTTCATTTAATATTGTCCCATGTGGCTGGAGAGATAGTTTGGTGGTTAAGAGCATTTGCTGCTCTTACAGACGACACAGCTTCAATTCCTAGAACCCACATGTTGGTTCACAACCATCCTTAGCTCTGGTTCCAGTGCATCCAATGACCTCTTCAAATCCCTCTGCGCACCATGCACACATTTGATACACATATATATGCTGGCAAAATACTTTCATATATGCCAAAGTGAATATTTTTAAAGTAGTTTTTAAATTTTATGGCTAGTCACAAAACAGACTAGTAACATTTTTTTGTTACATTGAGAAATGCGGAGCTATTCAGAATGGGAAACTACAAAGGCCTCTTTTTTGATTAAAGAAAACCACTAGATGAAATCTTAAGAGGAAAAGATGAAAACAATGACTTGGAGGAATGCTATTTCAGCTATGTGCATTGTAGAGAATACCACAGGATCTAAACACACCAGAGAAATTCACCTCATTATTTCCATCATAGAAGGGTAAAGACAAGGAGCACTCATGAAAATGAACTTGGGAAGGGGGGTTTCTTCCAATAGAGACAGATTCTTCAAATTCAGTTGGTGCCCCAAGTGTCCCACAGAGTAAGTATCTCCCAAGACTCTTTTCTACAACGTTTGTTGAAATTCCTAAAGAAGTAGCATGGTGCTGCAAGATGTGGGTAAGAAAATAGTACCACTTTGGGAAATTTTAACATATCAAAAATAGAACAAAGATCCTAAAAGATATCTATGGTATGGGAAACAGATCATTTATGAAAGGGGCCAAAAAAAAAATCTCATCTCCTTGAATTTTAAACTCTTAACAAAAAGCTACAGTAGTTGATGATACCAGATAAATGCTTTCTAAATTCTGGGGAAAAAAATAGTTTTTAACTGAAAACTCTGTTATTAGCTCAAATACAGATCAAAATCTATGCTTTTCACTTGAGGACATGAGAGATGTTTGCTTTTTGTACTCAGTCTAAATTTTTTTTGTGCTCACCCTTAAAACACAGCAGGGACATTCCATGGGTAGGTTTTTTTAAATTAGTATTATAACCATTCATGTACTAACCACAGATAATCCAAATAAAAATGACAGGGTAGAATTATGTAATGAAATCAATGTGTGGGTGAAGATGTGAAAATTTTATGTGCAAAACTTTGTAATGACAAAAATCACTCTATAAAGTCCCCATAGTTTCCCATGATGTATCTATCAGTTGTCCTTATAATTGGTTCTAGATCTAAACCTCTATTTGTTTCATAGGACAACCATGACAAACTCCCACAAAGATGGTGTCTTAAGGCAAAAGAATTATATCCTTTCATAGCTCTGAATATGAAAAATCTGAGAACAAGGTTGAAATAGATCTACTTCTTGAGAAGGGACTAATGCTTCTGTATTGGTTTCTTTTCTGTTGCTGTCATAAAAATACTATGATCTGTTGTTTCTGTACTTTTTCACATCATGGTCTCAATGTCCCTTGCTCATAGAACCACTCCTCTCTCATCGATTGGACTCCTGGAGCTCGGCCTGGCACCCGGCCATGGATCTCTGCATCTGCTTCCATCAGTCACTGGATGAGGGCTCTATGATGACAGTTAGGTTATTCAGCCATCTGATCACCTGAGTAGGCCAGTTCATGAATGTACTGTGGACCAATAGCTGAAGAGTGCCCATGGTACTGGACTAGGCCCTCTGGATAGATGAGACAGTTGTTTAGTTTAAACTGTTTAGGGGGCCCCTAGGCAGTGGGATCAGAACCTGTCCCTAGTGCATGAGCTGGCTTTTTGGAGCCTAGTGCCTATCAGGGGACACCTTGCGCAGTCTTGGTGTAGGGGGAGGGGCTTGTACCTGCCTCAACTGAATGTATCAGGCTCTGCTGACTCTCCATATATATATATATATATATATATATATATATATATATATATACCATGACCAAAATCAACTTACATGAGAAAGTTGAGTTTGTTGTGGCTTACAGTTCAGTGACACAGTGCATTGTAGCAAAGGTATAGCATGGTTGCAGGAATAGGAGAGATGGGTGATCACATTTTTCATAGACACACAGACAGTAGAGAGACATAACAGGAAGGGAGGAAAGGCTATAAACTCTCAAAGCCTGCCCCACATGAGGCATGTGCTTCCTCTAGCAAAGCTCCTTCTTGTCAAAGTTTCATAGTCTCCCGAAATAGTACCACCCACTGGGACCAAATATTCAAATACAGGAACCTACAGAGAACATGTCTTACTCAAACCACCATAGCGTTCTTGTCTCTTCTAACACATGCTGACTCCAGGTATGACTGCTTAGGGCCATCTCCGTTCAGCTTCTTGCAACTTCTGTCTCTTGTGAGGACACATAACTGGGTTTAAGGCATCCAGCTCTCATAGGATGATGCTCAACTTGAGCACTTTAGCTCAATTACATTCACAAATACCACCTCCCCATCAAGCAAGATTGTTCATGGGTTGAGAGGTTATGATGGAAGACACTGATCTTACAGTCTTTTCTTCTTTCGTCCCACCTTTCATGTACCATTCCAAGTCACCCTAAGTCTGTACTGACCTCATCCTTAGAAGATGCCAGTATATTTTGTATTAAAGGAAAAACAGATTCCATAACATTTCCTGATGGGAAGCAGTCCAATAAACGTGTTTGATTGTCGCATCATCCCTTTGTTTAACTGAAAGATTTTCCACTGAGATATTTCCAGTTGAAAATACTTTGCTGCCTTGTGGAGAAATCAAGTCTCTTTCATGTGCAAAAGGATGGCAATGACTCTGGCTGTGAGGCCAATGCCTCAGAACACCTCTGTGGAAGGGAAGTTGAATGTGAGCCATTCAGAATTTCCTCATTTGTTTCCTTTCCTCTGTTTAAAACTGTGAGATTCTTTCTTTGTAAGACTGTAAAAGCTGTGGATCTAGATTTCCCAAGCTCATTTCCTCACTCCCACAACAGCATTTTCTGTCATTTCTCCTTAGTGGGAATACTACTAAGCTGGTTACTAATGACTAGTCATCGTACATATAGATTTGTGCATCTTTCAATCATCATCATAGAAGTTTCTGTTTGCATTAGGCAACAATTAACATAGACACCCACAACTGGCCAAGGGTCATAGAATAAGAGACTTCAAAATACTCAGCCCTAAACAAGTTATTCATACCATACATACCCCTTCCTCCCAAGGCTCAGGGATCATTGTGGAAGAAAGGACAAAAGATTGGAAGAACTAGAGGTGGTGAATAACAAGAAGGGAAAGGTATTTTCCTGACACACCAGCAAGTGGTATGTTATGAACTCACAGAAATTGTGACAGCATGCATGAGAGCTGATCAAGCTCAAGCCAGAAAACATCCAAAGAGAGAGGAAGTGATGAAGTGGACACAAAGTCCCACCAGTAACTGAGGAACTATTGACAATTGATTACTGCTGGGAGAGAGAGAGAGAGAGAGAGAGAGAGAGAGAGAGAGAGAGAGAGAGAGAGAGAAAGAGAGAGAATATGATCAAAATATACTGTACAAAACTGTTAAAGAACTAATAACAAAAGTAAGAAAAATAATACTGGATCTTTTTTTTTTCTTTCACCAATCAAAAATCCTGCTCTTTCCTCCTCCCAACCCACCCACCATTCCCTCCTATAAGAAGGTAAGGCTTCCCATGGGGAGGTGCATTTAGTAGAGGCAGGTCCAAGTCCCTCTCCCCTGCCTCAACGCTGTGTGAGGTGTACCATCATAGGTAGTGGGCTCCAAAAAGCCAGCTCATGCACCAGGGATGGATTCTGATCCTACTGCCCCTTAAGCATTTCAAGCTACACAATTGTCTCACTATGCAGATGGCCTAGTCCAGTCCCATGCAAGCTCCACAGCTGTTGATCTAAATTTCATGAGTTCCCACTAGTTTGGTTTGGTTGTATCTGTAGGTTTCCCCATCATGATCTTGATGCACTTGCTCATAGAATCCCTCTTCTCTCTCTTCAACTGGATACCTGACGCTCTGCCTGGTGTTTGGTTGTGCATCTCTGCATCTGCTTCCATCAGTTACTGGATGAAGGCTCTATGATGACAGTTCGGGTATTCACTGATCTGAATACTTGCAATAGCCAGTTCAGGTACTGTCTCCACTATTGCTAGCAGTAAAAGCTGGGGTCATCCTTGTGGATTCCTGGGAACTTCCCTAGCACCCAGTTTCTCCCTATCCCCATGATGTCTCTCTCTATCATGTTATCTCTTTCGTTGTTCTCCCACTCCATCCCTGTTCCAGCTGGACCATCCTGTTCCCTTATGTTCTCATTAACCAGACTACAGCCCATAGTTCCAGAGAAGCTAGCTAACAAGGAGGACCCAAAGAGAGATGCATGGATAGCCCTGGGAAGGGGAAATAGATGGATCTTGTTTTTTATTATTTCATTGAGAAATGTACTTACTATCACTTATATAATGACAGTTTAGCATTCTATTATAATTTCATCTTTGATTAAGGTCATTACATCTTACTCCATTGCATCTTATAATTTCAGCAATATTTCCTGATAACAAGCCTACCCCCTCCTTTCCTTCCATTTAGCTTAACAGACAATGTCTCCCACTTTCTTCTAGCCTAACTGATAATGTGCCCACACCCACAACATTATTTTCTGTCATTTCTGCTTAATGGGCGTATTATTACTGATCACTAATGACTAGTCATTACTTATTGCAATGTAGTAACAGAGGAGCACAAATGAATCAAGGACAACCACATTTCTAAAGCCCACCCAGTATGGGTGACCACTCACAAAACTTAGAAATCTGAAGTATGCCATATAACCTGCAGAGCAGCTCAACTGCTTGGAGATTGTCTTTTCCATGTGGCTCAGTTAGGCTGAGCCTCTTCAGACAACTTGGCTGGCCGTTGCTTCTTTAAGGTAATTTGGCTAATCAGCCTCTTCCTGACAGCTCAGCTAATCTCTGAATGTCTCTCAGCAGTCCTTATTGTTTATGTATTCTTGGGAAGGGAGGATACTAGTAAATCTAGTCAATTTCAGGAACTTCCTGAAGTCATTGAGTTTTACTTCCTGAAGTAAAGGAGCTTCTATGCAGGGTGGAATGTTTCCCCAACCTTAGAACAGTGATTCTCATCCTTTCTAATGTTGTGACCCTTTAATATAGTTCCTCATGTTGTGGTGCCCCCCCCACCATAAAATTATTTTCATTATTAATTCATAACTGTAATTCTGCTACTGTTATGAATAGTAATATAAATATCTGTGTTTTCCAATGGTCTTAGGCAACCCCAGTGAAAGGGTCATTTGACCCCCAAAGGGATCACAACCTACAGGTTGAGAACCACTGCCTTAGAATATACTGTTATTTCACCTCACCTTGAATGTCCTATGGCTTAAGGAGTTTCCCTCCAAGGCAGGAGTTTTTAATCTTAGAGGAAACTGCTATACTATGTGTGCTAATGCATAAATAGTGAGACTCTCTGGTAGAATTCATTTATTGTGTTTGTTGTCCATGAGAATGAAAAACAACATCATATAAAAGAGAAGGGACCAAGAATGTAGGACCAGCTGGATGAGGCCGTTTCGTGGTTCTTTCCTCTCCTTCATTTTATTCTACTCCTAATGTATTATTAATGACAGTCTAGATAGGAACTGGATCTACAGGGATATTCATTGTGGCTGCAGACTTCACTCCAGCTGTGCTGGGGCGGATATGAAGTATGCAAACATGTAGGCTAGCCCCTCACTATTGTCAGAGCAACTCCCACCTTCTGGGCCAAGCTAACATAGCCTACAACATTGTCTCTCAGAGAAGAATGGTAGCTGGCCCAGAGGAAACCACAGGTTTCCTGAGAAGCATAACACTGCTAGCAATGAGAAGAAATGGAAAAAGTTAGGTCTTAGATTTCAAAGCCAAGGCTCTCTGCCCTGAGGATAACTTCCAAATTCTGCTCCTAAACTCACAAGGGAACAAACTGGGATTATGCATTTAGCCTCCTCCTGGACTGTAGACATGAAATAAGGGCAACAAGCTAAATCACTCCTTCTGGAAGGAGAATTTATAGTCCTCAAAGACGGGAAATCCAAATTAGATTGATAAATACTCTCAAATATGTTAGCAAAAGTCAGGGACCTTTGTAGAAGATGTAAGATGTTTCAATAGAAGGTTTTTTTTTTTTTTACCACAAAAAACAGTTAAAATAAATCAACTTCATAGATTGAAAGACTAGACTACATACAATCAATGGGCCAAGAATTCAAGGAAGATCTCCATCAAACAGGAAATGACAACACAAGCAATAGACACAAGAAAGAAATGAGTACCATATGAGTACAAGCATTATCACCCAGATAGAAGTAGTCCAAGCAGAAGAGATAAGATGGTGAATTTGAATGTTTAAATATCAGAGGACAACATTATCAAGAATGTAACATAAAGACAATATGTAAAAGCTCAGAATAAAATAGTTCATTGGTTTGCTTTTTCATTGAGAGTGCTGAGGGAGTTTTGATAAGGTACAGAGTATTTCCTGGGAAATGAGAACCATTTTGACATCCTGCTTCTCAAGAACTGCATGAGAGAAGACCATGAGGCAGGATTTTCTAAGTCTTGGAAGAAAAGAACTTTGCATATGAAATTAAATGTTTAGTAAAATGTCACACAGTGATATCTTCACACATAAATGGATATAACATTTTAGCACATACACAAAAAAATAACCTTCAATAACACTGAATCGATAATAGAGAAAAAGTATAGGAAGGGGAAAAAAGAAGTATGTGTGAAGGTTAATTAACAAAATGTATTGTTCTCTAATGATTTTCCCCATACGGTGATATAAAGTTAAACCACGACAGGGGAAGGTGGTGGAGGGGACAAAGAACACTGGATTACTTACTTTGCAGAGAAAAAAGTGAAGTTGTTATAAGGCTGAACGTATACACAAGGCTTATCAAGGTGCTCACCACATGAATTAACATCCAAAATCATGATAATTTCAAAGCAAAAAGTGCAAGACTGACCTAGACCAGGGACAACAGATATGAGGAAAAAATATTAACTATTTATTATTATTATTATTAATTAAAAAATCACAAAAATGAAATAACAGAACAGTATTATTTGAATTAAATAAGTTTCCCCAAAAGCTTAAAATCTCTAGGGCTACAGAGATGACTCAGTTGATTAAGTGTTTGTTATACAAGCATGGAAAATTGAATGTAGAGTCCTAGCACCTACATAAAAAGCTTGGCATGGTGGCATAACATAAATCTATATACTGGGTAGACAAATACAAGAGGATGCTTGGGGCCAGCCAGTCTTGCCAAGTCAGGGAGCTCCAGGTTCTGTGAGAGACCCTGGTTCAAAAAATAAGGAGAATGACTGAGGAAGACACTCACCACTTGCTTGTGGCCTCCACACACATTCACATCCCTACACACATGCACACACAAACAAATTTTTTTGAGACAGTCTTACTATGTAGCCCTGCCTAGGCCTCACTCTGTAGACCAGTCTGGCCTCAGGCTCACAGAGATCTACCTGTTGCTGTATTCTGAGTGCTGGGATTAAAGATGTGTACCACCACACCTGGCAATTTTTTTTTAATAAAAACTCATTCATCTAAAAAAACTTAAAATAAAGATAGCTCATCAAGATTTAAAAAAAACTCAAGACCAAGTTATTAAAGCCTTTTGTTTGAAAAAAATTAATTTTTTGTTAAAAAATAAATTTATTATATTTTCATAAATGTATGCTATGGTATTTTACTCAACTTCACCTCTTACTACTCCTACCAACCCCCAAAGTCTACATCTTGCTTTCATATATGTATATATATATTGAAACCTAGATTCTACATGAGGGAGAACATAAATGACATGTCTCTGATTCTGACTGCTCTTTCAACATTATGATCTCTAGTTTTGTCTACTTTTATGCAATATTTCAATTGCATCCTTTATAGATGAATAGATTCCATTTTGAGTCTATCCATCTGTCTTTCTGTCTATCTATCTATCTCTTGGCTATCTATCTATCTATCTATCTATCTATCTATCTATCGTCTATCTATCTGTATCACCTTTCCTTATCCATTTATCTTTTCATGAGCACCTAGGCCCATTCCATGTCTTGGCTATTGTAATAATGTACCAATAAACATAAATAATCTGATGTCACTATATATGCTATTTTGATTTATTTGAGTGTACACACTATAGTAATATAGTTTAATTATATAATTCTATCCTTTGTTTCATGAAAAGTCACTATAATGACTTCCATAGTTATCACACTAGTTTGCATTCCCAACAGCAGTAAAGAGGGGTTACTCTTTCAATACACCATTGACCCAGTATCTTTTGTTTCTTTGACGACTACAATTCTGACATCAGTGAGTTGGAATCTCAATGCGGTTTTTATTTGCGTTTTTCTGATGACTAAGAGTGTTGAACAATACTCAATTTTATTTGGAAAAACAGAAAACCCAGGATATCTAAAAGAATCCTGTACAACAAAGCCACCTCTGGAGGCATCACCATCCCTGACATCAAGCTCTACTACAGGGCTATAGTAATAAAAACAGCTTGATATTGGCATAAAAACCAACATGTGGACCAATGGAACTGAACTGAAGACCTTGACATTAATCCACACACCTGTGAATGCCTGATTTTTGACAAAGAAGCCAAAACTGTACAATGAAAAAAATAAAGCATCTTCAACAAATGGTGCTGGCATAACTGGATGTCAACATGTAGAAGATTGCAAATAGAACCATATCTATCGCCATGAACAAAACTCAAATCCAAGTGGATCAAAGACCTCAATATAAAACCAGTTACACTGAACCTGGTAGAAGAGAAAGTAGGAAGTAGTCTTGAACGCATTGACACAGGAGACCACTTCCTAAATATAACACCAGTAGCACAGACACTGAGAGCAACAATTAATAAATGGGACCTCCTGAAACTGAGAAGCTTCTGTAAGCAAAGGATACAGTAAATAAGACAAAACGACAGCCTATCGAATGAAAAAAGATTTTCACCAACCCCACATCTGACAGGACTGAACTCCAAAATATATAAAGAACTCAAGAAACTAGACATCAAAATAACAAACAATCCAATTAAAAAATGGGCTATAGAGCTAAACAGAGAATTCTCAAAGGAAGAATTTCAAATGGCCAAAAGACATTTAAGGAATTGCTCAGCGTCCTTAGTCATTAGAGAGAGGCAAATCAAAGTGACTCTGAGATACCATCTTACACCTGATTGGCCAGTAGCCAGGCAGGAAGTATAGGTGGGGTGAACTGACTAAAGGAATGCTGGAAAGAGGAAGAGCAGAGTCAGGAGTCACCAGCCAAACACAGAGGAAGCAAGATGTGAAGGCATAACTAAGAAAAGGTACCAAGCCATGTGGCTAAACATAGCTAAGAATTATGGGTTAATTTAAGTGTAAGAGCTAGTCAGTAATAAGCCTGAGCTAATGACCAAGTAGTTATAGTCAATATAAGCTTCTGATTGATTATTTTGTAAGTGGGCCACAGAACTGTGGGGGCTTGGCAGGACTGGAGAAAATTTCCAGCTACAGACATTGTATCAAATTTGTAGATGTCTTTCAGTGTGACAGCCTTTTTGAAATATTAGTTGTGAGTCTTTGAAGATGGGGAGATTTGTCATCTTCTAGTGTCTTGTTTAGTATTCTTTTTTCTTCAGTATTTAACAGTCTTCCTCAGAGATGCCATTTATTCCCATAGCTAAGTTTATTGCTAGGTTTTTAAAGCTATTGTGAATCAGATCTTTTCAGATCTCTTTCTTGAAATGTTCATTATTTGTAGCTAGGAAAGCCACTAACTCCATATGTTGACTTTGAATACTGTTACCTTGCTAAAAGTGTTTCTCAGACTTCAGAGATTTCTGTTGGAATCCTTGGGTCATTAATGTGTATAACCATCATCTGAAAGTAGAAATAGATTGACTTCTTCCTTTCCTATTGGCACAAAAGGCATGTTTTATTTTAGTTTTAATTATGTTATGTATGTGTCTGTGTGTGGATATATGTATGAGTGCAGGTGCCTCTGGAGTTATCAAATACCCCTAGAACAGGAGTTACAGGCTCCTGTGAACTTCCTGATATGAACACTATGAATTATACTTGTGTCCTTCACAAGATCACCATGCAGGCTTAACTACTGAGCCATCTCTCCAGTCCCAAAAGATATATTTTAAATAACGTAATATATAAAAATTTAAAGAATGAGATTATTACAAACAATACCATCTGCTGAAAATACAGATTCTTAATATTAAAATCATATCATTATACTAAAACACTAGTTACCAAAGTAATTAGAGGAAAACCCCATGCAAATGAACAATAACTATAAACCAAACAGGTATAGCTAATACAATCATGGGTAAATAAAATATATTTAAAATTTGCAAAATAAAAAAAATTTAGTTAGATATTTTTAAGTATTCTAAAACTGACTAGAATATACAAGAAATAGTAAATGCTGCAGAAGATCTGAATCATAAAATAAGCTTGTGTTGATGTAGAGAGCTTCATATTTTAAAAAGATTTGATAAACATTTGATTGCATCACAATAAGAAAACATCAGATTTATACGAGGCCACAAAAGTAGCATTAATAAATTAAAAGAATCTTCCTCATGCAGACTATGACACAAAATATAATGCTAAAAAATTAAAAATCAATAACAAATAAAACAGTCTATTACTTGCCCTAGGGTTACAAAGGCAGTTGCAATATAAATTACAAACAACACTCAATCTGAATGACAATGAGACCATCACATATTACAATTTATGTGAAAACCTGAAAACAATATTTGGAGGAAAATTGAACTTAGAATTGTGTGTGTGTGTGTGTGTGTGTGTGTGTGTGTGTGTGTGCCAATTTCAGAAAAAAAGATTGGAAACAAGTCTATTACTATTTAACTCATGTAACAAGCAATAGGAAAAAAAGAGTAACGATGGGAAAAAGCAATAACAAAGAAAAAGAGAAAAACAGTGGAAAATAATGCAGATGAATGATAAAACTAATGCTTATAAAGTTCTCTGACAAAGAAATACTATGTGCAGTTAGGACAGATTAAAAAATAATTAGAAAACTTTTAAGCACAAAATTAAAACAAGAATACAATTAAAACTCCAATATTAGAGTAACATAGATAATAAAAATAGCTACATTTCCATACAGAGTGGAGAAATAAGATGGCATAGTAAACTTTCAATGACATGAACTGATCAAATCATCTATTAAGAAAAATTTGGGTTGTAAATATGGCTCAGTTGGTAGAGTGCTTTTCTAGAATTCACATGAAGCTCTGGATTTATATTCTGAGCACTGCATGGATCAGGTATCACACCATGCTGGGAGGGCAGAGACAAGAGAATCAGAAGTTCAAGGTCATCCTCGACTACATAGCAAAATTGAGGCTATCCCACCAATCAGGACATGATCCTACTTCCCACTGGTTCTTGTGTTTTCTGTTGTCATGGAGTTTGTAAAATATCTTATGATCTCTCTAAATCATTCACAAATCCCTAGGTCATTTCTTCAGGTTTTAAAGATCAATAACACTAAGTACCACATCCTGAAAGAAAGAGAGAGGAGGCAGAGGGAAGGAGGAAGGAAGGAAAGAAGGAAGGAAGGAAGGAAGGAAGGAAGGAAGGAAGGAAGGAAGGAAGGAAGGAAGGAAGGAAGAAAGGAAGAAACAAAGGAAGGAAGAAGGGAGAAACACAGAGTGAAAACAAAGGTTATGTCTTTGTACTATACTGAAAGGGGGCTTGTATTATACTACCTGAAAAATGGAAGATTGAAGGTACTTTTCACTCACTCTTACAACCTGGGTTAGAAGAAGAAATTCCTTGAATCAAGGAGGTACAGGTGTATGACAGACAGAAAATGAAATATGTCTAGCTACCCCTCTGTTTTGACTGTTCTTTATCTCCACCCATAATTTATAATCCGCTCATATTTCACAAAAATCTTCTCTGCCTGTGACAATACTGTGCCTTGGAAAAGGGTCTAAATCACAAGCACATCAACTCCCAGAGGAATGAGTTACTGCACCTGGCTTAAATCTGAACAACTCAATTATTGCTCAGATTCTGTGAAATTTTTGTTTTGATAATATTCCTGCTATAGAATAAATTAAACCCCTTATACAATAATGAGGGAATTCAACAGTAAAAATGTGAAATATGTAATCAAATAGATAAATCACAAGGAAGGGAAGTAGGGCTAGAGTCTTCATTTGAACAATGATCAGGATCCCTCTTTATAATGATTCTTCCCTGCTTTCAGTTCAAAGCTCCTTTGCCCATGTCCAAAGCTCCATGTCATGGCTTCTTAGACTGCTGGGCCACCTAAAAAGTTTCCTCTAACAGGTCTAAGTTCTTTTGGGGCTCTTTTTACTCAGTTGTCTCTGGCTTCTATTAGCTTTCCTTATAAATTTTAGTAACATGATGAGAAATGTTTGAAGATGACCTAGGTTCTTTTCCAAAATATATTGCAGCATTTTAACTGTCCTTGGTGTCAGGGATTAATCATCTACTAACCTTGTAATTAAATTATTGGGTAATAAGAACTGAGTTTCAAGGCAGCTTGCACAACCACATGGGTATGCTAGAAAGCCCTCTATTTCTCTGGACTTCAGCTAAGCCTGACAAGTCTTTCTTCCACCCAGAGTATCTCACTCAAACCTTAGTCCATCCATAATGCAAAAAGCCCATGGAATGTTTTAAGAAGAAAGCATGGAAAAATATCTTCAAGATCATAGGAGATATGCTCTGATACTAGGCCTGATTAGCAGATCATTGAATTTGACTTCATTCTGCCTCCCATTTTGTGACATGCATAGTTCTTACCAAGGTGGCCAGAGATTCTATTATTTCTTGACCCTTATAGCCTTAAGGGTTTAAACCTAAACAAAATACAGAGTTAGAGAACAGATACAGCCCTGAGTTAATCGAGTGAAATTCTATTGCAGATGTTCCTATTGGGAGAATCAACTGTTCCCTGATGTTCTTGGCTTGGTGGAATAAGAGAAAATTTATCAGTGTGTGTGTGTGTGTGTGTGTGTGTGTGTGTGTGTGTGTGTGTGTCAATAAAGATAATTTATATTTTTACTGTTTTTGATGTGCTATGATGTCACTTTTCTTTCTAATTATGCTAATTTAATTTCTCAGTTTTAAGAAGTTATTTGACCTTTTCCTTGTATTGAATTCATGTCTATAGTTAATGTCTACATGTACCACATCCTTATATGATTTTTAAACCTCCTTCAAGATGCAGTATGGACCTATGGCTCTTATTTTGATTGGTAAAGTGTTCTCTTTTCCAAAAGTCAGAAATAATGAGTATAAATATAAATACATAAGTACAGAGATTAACATGTTACATAAGTATATATGTAGTCATCTTTAGATACATATACCTGTTGTGTAAATATATTCAGGTTTGTTAGAAATAAGCATGGAGTGGGTTCTTTATCCTGGTGAGCCTACTGCACAGCTAGGACCTATAGCCAAATCAACACACCACTTTTCTCTTTTAGAAACTTCTTGTCAGTGAACAGAAAAGTCATTTGAAATTCCCGTCCACTGAAACACATGGTTAGTTCTAACTCCATAGTCCATAGATTGGTAAATAAAGAGAGCTGTTCCTGTGGGAATGCCTAGGAAGAGCATTTTTCACATATTTTTAAAATTTTGTTATAGGGTCACTTCGTGTCAGAGCTCTCTATTTGTGTAACAAACCACATGTTGAAATTATACTTCACAATATACCAGAGTCAACAAAGAAATCAATGTAACCAGGTGTGCTTATACTGGAAACTCATTGCTTTCTGTAGCCAATCTATATCTGTTTAAGACAACCAGTAACCTTAGTAAGATACACTATGGTCTCATAGTCACCAGTCAACTAAATATATTCTTTCCTATTTGGTTCCACCTCATTTCATCTCTGAGTATATGAACCAAGTGAGATAAGAGAATTATGGGCACAAATCAAATGTGTAGTGATTTACATTGGATTCTGCTTCTATGAGTTAAGGATTTCT